>JANIWN010000075.1:0-59401 GCA_030555635.1 Sugiyamaella neomexicana
GAGGTTGATTAGTAGGAGTCCCCACAAGTCGGGTCCCATTCGGTTGTCTCACATGCTTACTGAAGTTGGAGGTGTCTCAGAGAGTCACTGGTGTGCATACCAGGACTGTTCCTTTCACCCACGCCTGCATGGATAGATCCCCGCAGGGACGCATGGAATCAGTGGCAGATCGTGGGGTGCATGGAGGAGGTGCACGGTGTTTGTTTATCAGACAGCTTATCGGGATGGACAATGATCCCCGCACGGCCAACACCCCTGTCCCCCACATTTCGGTTAGTTGGCTGGGTGGTTTCCCCCACGGAGGCATGGGCATAGGCCCGGTTCCTTTGTGACCCTTTCCTAGCCGGTCCTAGGTCTTTTGTGAGTAAAGACCGTTTCGGTGTTGCTCATCGTAGTAGTGGTCGTGGTCGTGGTCGCGGTCGTGATCGTTGTCGTTGTCTTCCTCATGGAGGTGGTATCCATACGCCTTGATCTATTCTCCATTCTACTAGCCCTCTCGGAACTTAATTACTCCCTATTCAAACCTTGTAACAAGCTCACCAACAAGGCTAACTGTACCGTACTGTAATGTAACCTATAATCCCGCTATCTGTTACCGAGGCGTGCGTGGGGATAAACAGATCGACGTATCATTTACCGCCGCTGATGACAACACCACCACCACCGGAACTGGCGCAGACGCAAACACCTTCTCCATTGTGTAAAGTAGCTATTCCGGCCTTTGTTTCAAAACGTCATTTGGTTCGGCATAAAAAAAAATCTGCTAGCTTCTCACTAGCTTCTGGAACAGCTTCTGGCTAGCTTCTATTGTTCCATGGGGGTGGCCTGCACGGCTATTGTTACTATTCCCAGTGCCACGCTAGTGCGATGAGATCATACTTGCCGAAAGCCGTGGCAAGCTAATTTCCTCTCACTCACGCACCCCCCCGCCGCGCCTCTCTGCCGACGGATAAATAAGCGTCTTCCGGATAAAAACTGCCCTCGCATCCCTCGACCCCGCTCTCCGCGAAGCGGAGCAACGGGTCTGGGCAGAGCCCAGCCGCCGGAGGCAGACCCCGGCGGCCCCCTGGGCTACACCTGTGCTGGGGTCTGCCTCCGGCGGCTGGGCTCTGCCCAGACCCGTTGCTCCGCTTCGCGGAGGGCTGGGAGCGCGCCGCGTGCGCCGCGTGACAGCCTCATGGAACATAAGCTCTAAACTCGCATTTGGTTCAGAGCCACCACCACCGGCCCCATGACTCCGCTGAACGATTCCCAACACCTAGGGGCCCCAGCCCTCCGCGAAGCGGAGCTACGGGTCTGGGCAGCGCCCAGCCGCCGGAGGCAGACCCTGGCGGCCCGCGGCGGCCCGCCGCCGAGCATATGCTTGTATCAGCCGTTGGCGTGCGCCGAGGGGGAGGGGGTGACAGACCCCCGATAGGGTGATAATGCTGTATAGAGTACAAAGCCAGAAAAGCAGACGGACTCGCTAAGGAGAAGGGTGGGTTTTAGAAGCGATAAGCAGCACCACGTAAGGCGGTGGTGGACTCAGTCATTTACATTTCATATCTTATCAGAGGTAGCCAGGTAGCCAAGTAGCAAAGTAGTAACGTGAGCACGGACTTTGAACGAGAACGAGAACGAGAACGAGAGGATCAGTTTGCAGACTTTTCATTTCCGTTGACGCGAATATCACGAGGGACCACTGGATATAGAACCGACAGTTGATGGCACTCTTGTTGTTTCTGACACGAACTTGACAATTAGATCTGATAACGATTGCTCAGACCGAGACGGCCGAACTGAGCTTGCTGTATTCATAGTGCTATATTCATAGCCAAGTCGATATTACCATGCCAACTCCAGCCGAACAGGGCATTCAGGTTCATACGGAAATAGTGCCTGATACTGTGGCCGACGACAAGCTTTATTCAAGACAGCCAGATGACGACGATATCATGGCTGTGGATGATGAGAATAATGATTCCAGATGTGGTCAATCCGACAGTCCAGCATTCCAAAGCGCTTCCGCTATAGCATCCGGCACGTCTACGTCGTCGTCGATTAAAGCAAACGTCAATCGCCGAACAACTGGACTTAATCATGATCTAGATATTTATGAAAACGAAAACGAAAACGAAAACGAAAACAACAATGACCTTCAGCACAGCAACAACAAGAACAACTCCATCACAGGTAACTCCAAGCATATCTCGTCAATTACCAATATAGACGCCTATTATAATCACTTCTTCACCAAACACGACACTGCCACTTGTACATCTTCATTCTTAAGACCAGGAAGCACTTTTGCTGGAACTCAGCAGTCAGGTCGGTCTACATATGAGGTGAATGTGGAAATCAAACGTGTCGATATGGAGAATGCCTTTATCTGTGGATATCTTCGTATCGAGGGCCTAACCGAAGACCATCCAACGTTGATCACCTATTTCGAAGGAGAAATGATCAGTGATAAACATTCATTCTATACCAAGCGAGACGATTGGGGAGCCAATGATAAAACAGATGTCGCCCATTGGTCGCGGTTCCCTCCTTGGCGTATGATTGCCAAACAAGCTAAAGATCATAAATATGTCCATGAAAAGTATACTGACAAGTCTCATATATACATGCGATGGAAAGAATGTTTTCTGGTTCCTGACCATCGAGTCATTGACATACAAGGAGCATCATACGCTGGATTCTACTATATTTGTTTTGATCAATCCAACGGGTCCTTTACAGGTTTTTATTTCCATCAGTGTTCGGATAAATACCAACAGCTGGATTTATCCTACTGTCAGAACTCTGGTCAATATCCCCATTATGAATTTCGATGAATGACGTAGCATTATATATATAAATGGTCAATGGTGTGTTGGTTATATGAAAGGAACGTGTTTGTGCGTTAGTTGTAAGTACTCGGATCTGTATTGTCTGCGTGTTGTAGGAACTCGGATCATTCTCTTGTGTTGGTTGCAAGAACTAGTACCAGTATCCTTGTGCGTTGGTTATTACATATTACAACTCACACTAGTATCTTGTGTGTTGTAGGGACTCAGATCAGTATTCTCTTGTGTTGTAAGAACTCGGGTGTAGCGACTCGGACCAGCATCCTTGTGCGTTGGTTAAAGAATCGGATCAGTATCCTTCTGTTGGCTAAAGAATCGGATCATTATCCTTCTGTTGGCTAAGATTCATATCAGTATCCTTCTGCTGGTAAACGAATCGGATCAGTATCCTTCTGCTGGTCGAATCGTACCAGTCTCCATTATGACTTTATATGACGATCGGTTGGTATGTCTGTTTTGTTTTTTTTTCGTTTCTTTCTTTATTGTGCATATATTATCTAGCTTATGTATACAAGTGTTTGTGTTCAAGTATTAGTTGTACCAATAGACTTCTCGGTAAAAATCTTGCCTGGGTTAAGCAGCTGATCAGGATCTAGAGCCAGCTTGACGGTTCGCATGAGCTGAACTGCCTCAACTCCAAGCTCCTCTACCAGGTAATCCACTTTGCCTGCTCCAATGCCATGCTCACCAGTACATGTTCCTTCCAGTTCCAAGCCCTTGTGAACAATATTGCCAGCTACTTCTTTGACTTTTTCAAAGTCTTTTTCTTCATAGGCAATGGTGGCATGGAAATTGCCATCTCCAACATGGCCAAGACACGCTCCAAACAGACCCGATTGTTCAAGATCTTCTTCGGTGTTTTTCACTAAATCAGCCAGCTTGGACATGGGCACTGCAACATCCGTGGTGTAAATCTTACCATTAGTAGGCCCTAGAGCCATGATCGACCACAGAGCTTCTTTGCGAGCTGACCATAGCTTATGCTGCTCCTCTTTATCGGAAGCAAATTCAAACTTATTTCCAGAATATTTTTTGGCAATAGCCTTTGCTTGCTCGATTTGTTCTTTTACATAGGATTCGGTGCCGGAAAATTTAAACATTAATGTCGGTCTCTCGTCCCATTTCCGGGCTGTATAGCCTGCTTTATTAACACACGCCATTTGTAAATGATCCATAAATTCCACTGCATGAACTGGAATACCTGCTCGGATAATATCACTAGCAGTTTCCGTCGCATCGTATACAGTAGGAAATGAAACAACTCCAATGCTGGTCTGAGGAGGAATCACATGGAGTTTGACGGTGATTTCGGTAATTAGTCCCAAGGTGCCTTCGGATCCACAAAACAAATGATTCAGATTATAACCAGCTGAAGATTTCCTGGGTCTCCGTTTGGTTTTAATAATCGTGCCATCTGCCAAAACAACTGTCAGATTAACAATATGATCTCTCATAGGGCCATATTTCACACAATTGGTTCCCGAGCACGACGTGGCCACCATACCACCCAACTTAGCAGTTGGACCAGGATCAACCGCAAAAAACAGGTTATTTCCAAGCTTTTCAAGATGGGCATTCAATTCCATCCAACCAACTGACGGCTGTACTGTAGCATCCATATCGTCTGCACGAACTTCTAGGATCTTGTTCATGTGCATAAAATCAATACAGATTCCACCATAGGGAGCACTAAAGTGTCCTTCTAAACTTGATCCTCCTGAAAACCCGATCATAGGCAATTTATATTTATGACACACTTTAGCTACTTCCGATACCTCTTCAGTGGTCCTAGGATATACAATGGCAATAGGGTTGGTGTCAATGTTATACGTCGACCATTCCGAATATCCATGGGATTTAAGATCATCTTCTTCTGTGGAAACACCATCTTCACCAAGAATTCTTTTCAATTCTGGAAGCGCCTGAACAAACTCCGCTTTGGCTCCATAAACTGGAGTGTTCCACACCTTTTCAATTGACGAACTTCGCCGTTCTGTCCCATACACTGTTTTTGCAGTATAGAAAGATGCCGCGCCCACCACTGCTGCCAGACCTACTGCCAGTGTGAACGACGAACCACCACCACTACCACCACTACCACCACCGCCAGCTGATCCGTTGACCCCGGAACCGCTTTCTTTCGATGCAGATCCACTGGAACTGCTATATCGTGCCACTGTTCTCCACTGACTCCCTGACGATGCCAATCTAGGCATTCCTCGCCTGGCTATAACTGTCAATCGATTCATTTTCTTCTCACTCCCTGGTTTGTACAAACTGACCAAGTTCGTGAACGACAGACACTTTTTCAGGTGTGTCTTGACTGCCCCCTGAGAAGCCTCTAGTCACGTGAAATCCCCCATATCCATAGATTGTCCGCCGCAATTTCCTATTCCAATAATTATCTCCGTGATGCAAGCAACGGGAATAAATTCTCCAGCAAGGAAAACCGGTCGGGGCCCGGGGGGTGTGCCTCTGGCGGCTGGGCTCTGCCCAGACCCGTGGCTCCGCTTCGCGGAGTGCTGGGACCACATGGGAAGAGAGTAGCAGTTGGTTCATGGGTGGAGTGTGCGATCTTGTAATCATTAAGGCTAGTTTATATACATTATAAATTAACGGCATATATGAGACATATGATAAGGGTTGATCTGGCCATTGCGTGCCCAGCTTGGCTCGGATCTGTAGATTCTTTTGAAGGTTCATCATCTCTCAACTCATGGATTGAATACCGACCGCCATTGCCACTACTGGCCTCCTCTTCGATTATACTCTAATATTCTATCTATGTTGGCCTCACTTCCATGCTCAAATCAAATAAACGAGAATACGATTTAAACGAGATAAGAAGGCGGTGGTTAGGGTGACCCCTGTCATCCCTCGACTCGTATCTCTATCAAAGGGAACGAGTTTAGGTGGTAAGAGTAGTTAGTTAGAGTAGGTGGGCAGTATAGGTGAAGATCCGTCGTATAAGTGGTTGCTGTGAGAGTTATAGGTGAATATTGCGAAGGTTGATAGCTGTGCTGGTCAAATGGATCAATGGATCACTAAATCACTAACGATCAAATAGAAATCCCACGAAGCAGGAGTAAAAATGTACACTTGATCTAATATCAGCACCCAAGTATACTAAAAACCACAAAAAACCATAGATCATGTCTCGTCTAAACCTGTGTCTAGCACTCCTTTCCGTTACTCGTTTATACACACGCCCCTGCATCGAAAGATCCTGCAGACCCTGCAGAATGCCCATATGCGACATGCAACCAGCGACATGCGACATGAGATCGGCGCTGCAACTCATCTCCAACACGACATATCCGACTGCTCGCTTAGAGCATCAAAACACACATCACACCACTTTAATCCTGGGCAACAGTGAGAGACTCGAGTGGCTCCAATAATATATACATATAAATAGTCGAGAAATGCTTGGACAAGCAAGATAAAAATTCCATTCATCTTTAATTCAACATTAAACATGGAGTATGTACCTGGCTATTGTGAGGACATATAACAAGCACCACAACTAACTAATATATGTAGAAATTTAACTCACAGCCAGCCAGAAGTTTTTGTTCCAGTACAAGAGTTCAACCTGTTGGAAAGAGCATGGACTTCGTATTTCAACTATATGAATAATCCGTTTCTGGCCACGGGGCTACTGCTTCTGATATCTCATGAAGCAGTTTATTTCGGTCGATCGCTACCATGGGCCATTATTGATATGATGCCATATTTCCGAAAATATAAAATCCAAGACACAAAAATCCCTAGCATCCAAGAATATTGGCAGTGTCTAAAGTCAGTATTATTGGCACATATCTTTGTGGAAGCGATTCCCATTTTCGGATTCTATCCCGTGTGTGAATATTTCAACATCTCTATCATGGCTCCCTTCCCAGATTGGCAGACTATGGCGTTGCAAATTGGTGTTTTTTTTGTTGTCGAGGATACTTGGCATTATTGGGGCCATCGAGCACTACACACTAAACTATTATATAAACGAGTCCACAAACAGCATCATAAATACGCTGCTCCATTTGGTCTCACGGCAGAATATGCTCATCCCATAGAAGTGGCTTTTACTGGTACTGGTACGGTAGGAAGTCCTCTTCTGTGGGCATATTTGTTTGGAAATCTACACTTGGTTACTGTTCTATTGTGGATTGCATTGAGATTACTCCAAGCCATTGATTCCCACTCGGGTTACGAATTCCCTTGGTCTCTAAGTCATATATTGCCTGTATGGTCAGGAGCTGATCATCATGATGACCATCATAAATATTTCACTGGTAACTATGCGTCATCTTTCCGATGGTGGGATTATCTTTTGGGTACTGAGACAAACTCGACCGTCAAGAAGCGACTGGAATCCAACAAGAAGAAATAGCCGACTAATAATATTATAATATATTTAATGTACAAGCCACGAAGTTGACCCACTACGAGAAGAGTCTTACATTATGGATTTAACCGAATTTAAGAATAATCTATGCGTTATATACAGTCCACACCCCGATAATAGCATTAAAAATCACATGTATTTCTAAACTTCAGGGGTAATCTTCGCGTCACTATCGCGTCAAGTAATTCTCATAATCGAATATGAAAGTTCTTTGTATAGCAGAGAAGCCGTCAATAGCAAAGAGTGTGGCACAATCTCTTTGTGGTGGACAGTTTCGAACGGTAAGTGTGGTTGGAGATAGAGGTGCGGTACTCTTTAAACTAATATGGGGATACATAGCGTCCATCCAAGAATAAATATATTAAAAACTATGATTTCGCATTCAATTTCCGTGACTGGGGACCTTGTGATGTCACGATTACAAGTGTTATGGGTCATATCAACTCGTTAGATTTTCCAGATCAATTTCAAAGGTGGCATACCGTGGATCCAAGTGCTTTGTTTGAGGCGCCTGTCATTATGAAAGAGAACAATCTAGACGTGGCGTCGAATATTAGATCAGAGAGTAGAAATGCAAACAAATTATTTATATGGACAGATTGTGATAGAGAAGGAGAGAATATTGGATGGGAGATTTGTAAAATAGCCCAGGCTACCAATCGGAGACTGATAGATAGCGATATCAAAAGAGCCATATTTAACAATACTGACCCCAGTCATATCCGACAAGCTGCATTAAGACCCGTCGATTTGGATCTTAAACAGTCCAATGCTGTACTAGGGCGAAGCGAGTTTGATTTAAGAGTTGGCGCTGCTTTTACCAGGTTCCTAACCATGACCTTAAAGAACTCGGTACCAGCCCTGGCAGAAGAAAAGGTCATTTCCTACGGATCATGTCAATTTCCAACCTTGGGATTTGTGGTTGATAGATATAAGCGAGTCAAAGATTTTAAACCTGAACCGTTCTGGTATATCGATGTAAAGGTCAAAAAAGGGCGCAAGACTGTCTCTTTCAACTGGGACCGAGGCCGATTATACGATAGAATGGCGACAACAATCATTTATGAGCGATGTCTAAACAAATCCAATAAAGGAACTATTACCAAAGTCGACAGTAAACCCACTTCGAAATTCCGACCTCTTCCATTAACGACCATTGAGCTTCAGAAGCAGGGAGCTCGGTTTCTGAAAATGAGTTCAAAGAAGATTATGGATGTGAGTAAACGCTGTGGGGAGCAGATCAAAAGATTGTGAGATTAACAAACATAGCTGGCCGAAAGGCTGTACAATCTTGGATTTATCTCCTATCCAAGAACTGAAACCGACCAGTTTGATTCCGCAATCGATCTTCAGAAACTGATTGAAAAACAAAAACATGACAACCAATGGGGTCAATATTCCCAAGAGTATGTATATCACCCACCAGCTTCTCCAATCAGCTCGCGAAGCGAGCACAACCAGGTCTGGGCGGAGCCCAGCCCGCCGGAGGCGCAAAAAAACATCTCCACTTACTAACCAAC
Source organism: Sugiyamaella neomexicana (assembly GCA_030555635.1). Classification (NCBI taxonomy): domain Eukaryota; kingdom Fungi; phylum Ascomycota; class Dipodascomycetes; order Dipodascales; family Trichomonascaceae; genus Sugiyamaella; species Sugiyamaella neomexicana. The sequence continues at coordinate 8,754 of JANIWN010000075.1, forward strand.
AGACTCCTGGATGGCAAATTCGTTGAGCCACGAAAGGGTAAACATGACGATAAAGCACATCCCCCTATTCATCCTATTAAAGGTCTTGGAGAGGACTCTGGTCTGGATGCAGACCATCGAAAGGTCTATGAGTTTGTTACTAGGCACTTTCTAGCTTGCTGTAGTGATAATGCCAAGGGTCAGACGACGAGCGTACAGTTAAATTGGGGAGACGAGATATTCAACACCAGTGGGTTAGTCGTGCTGGAGCGCAACTTTCTCAATGTATATATGTATGTTAAATGGGAGACTAACGAATTGCCTGAATTCACGCTTCATGAACAACTGGATATCAATGAGGCTCTTTTAAAGGAGAGCAAGACGTCGGCTCCTACACATCTCACAGAACCAGAACTCATTGCACTAATGGATGCTAATGGAATAGGCACAGATGCAACTATGGCCGAACATATTGAAAAGATTGTCACCAGAGGCTATGTAATCAAACACACTCTGGGTAGTGGTCGAGGAGCAAATAATAGTTCTCTTCCGGTCCTGATTCCGTCTAATCTAGGAATCGCTTTGGTAGAGAGTTATGATCAAATTGGTTTCGATATGGCTCTTACCAAGCCTTTTTTGAGAAAAGAGACTGAGGAAATGATGAAGAAAATCTGCGAAGGACAAATCACCAAAGAGCAGTTTCTACAACAGACTCTTCGTCAATATAAGGCAGCGTTTACTTTGGCCAATCAGCAGAAGAACGTTTTAATATCGACTGTAAAGAGATATTTCTAGTATTTATTTAATGTTATCTACAAGAAAGAGGAGGGGGGATATCGGGGACTTGTCCAAGAGAAAAGATGCTTGCATTAAAGGCAGACTGGAGTTGCTCACTGAGCTCGTCCATAGTCAGCAGATTTTCAGGGTTTTTACCTTGGATGTAGCGCTCAGTACTGGTACTTGGTTTCTGTTTAATTTGGCCAAAAGGCGATGATGAAGCAGATGAAGAAGAAGCTGGAAAAGGCGAACTTTTGGCACCCAATGCAGAAGAGTTGTTTTTTGGCAGACCAAATGGCGAGTTGGTTGCAGTAGGTGAAGTGGTTTGGCCCGAGGCAAGCGAACGGTCGGGTGTAGCTGTATTGTCAACTGACAGTGAGCCGAAAGACGATAAGGTCTGACCGAACGGGCTGGCTGATGGGGATGTTGGTGCTGGTGTGGCTCCAAATGCAGATGTTGGAGTGGTCCCGAAAGTAGAACTACTGACAGGGGTAGTGGCATTAGCTGTCGTAGTAGGTGTTGAACCATCTGCCTGACTTGGAGATTCCTTGTCTTTTGCAAGAACATCAAAAGGATTTGAGTTGGTAGACGTACTTGCTAGCTGACCAAAAGGTGAAGATGTAGAAGAAGTTAACTGACCGAATGGCGACCCGGTGGTGGTAGTGGTAGTCGGGGTTGCTAGCTGGCCAAAGGGTGAAGATGTAGAAGAAGTTAACTGACCGAATGGTGATCCGGTGGTGGAAGTGGTGGCGGTAGTTGAGGTCTTTTCATCTTTAGCAAGAACATCAAAAGGATTTGAGCTGGTGGACTTGCTTGCCAGCTGGCCAAAGGGTGAAGATGTGGAAGGCGCAGTGGTAGTCAACTGTCCGAATGGTGACCCAGTAGAGGTGGAAGTAGTGGAGTCAGAGGTAGTAGCTAGGGTCTTGTCATCTTTAGCAAGGACATCAAAAGGATTAGAGCTAGCCGACTTGTTTGCCAGCTGACCAAAGGGTGAAGATGTAGAAGACCCAGTGGTAGCCAACTGACCGAATGGTGACCCGGTAGCGGTAGTGGTGGTAGTTGGGGACGTTTCATCTTTAGCAAGAACATCAAAAGGATTAGAGCTAGCTGATTTGGTTGCCAGCTGGCCAAAAGGTGAAGATGAAGACGCAGTGGAAGCCAGCTGACCGAAAGGCGACCCCGTGGTAGTGGTAGAGGCAGTCCCAGTCGATCCAAAAACGGACGCGGTATTATTGTTGGAGCTGGCAGCTAAAGAGCCAAATGGAGATGAAGAAGCTCCAGTGCCTGAAGTCTGACCGAACGCAGACCTATTTTGAGAGCCTGCTAGGGCACCGAACGGAGATGACGATGAAAAAGCGCTTGAGGACTGTCCAAAGGGTGACGAAGAAGGCGATGACGCTGCATTGGTGCTACTAGCAAAGGGAGAACTATTATTAGTAGTGGTAGTAGTGGCACCAACCGAACCAAAACCTGAACCGCTCGCAAATGATGTTCCACTACCAAAGGCACTAGCGGCGGTACTCGCGGGCTTGGCCAATGCTGCCAAAGAAGACTGTCCGAACCCATGACTTCCAAAGCCCGAACTTCCAAAAGCACTTCCTGAACTCGATGAGCCATTTCCAGTAGAAGATGTTGTACTTCCAAACCCACTTGAACCGCCTCCAAATGCGCCTGAACCGAAACCACCTCCAGAGCTACTACCAAATGAACTTCCAGTGCCGCCAGAACTACCCGTACTACCGAACGCGCTTCCAGTTTTGAAAGCTGACGACGCTCCAAACCCGCCACCTGTCGCTATAGAACCAAATGGAGATGATGATGATGACGGGGCCCCTCCTCCAAAAGCACTTGATCCAAATCCTGATCCAGATGTTGACTGAACTGGACCGTAAGGCTTCATGGATTGGGTCTCGGACTTTTCCAAGTACCTGCCTGCCTTTCTCGTGTCATCTTTGACATATTTGATTTTCGAGTCAAAGTCTCGCTCTTTAGAACGCAGATCCGTCTCATATTGTTGTAAGGTACCCTTTTCTCGGGCTTGATATGCCATGAATCTCAGTTCTTCTTGGGATAAGTCGCATCTATTGATGAGATTTGTATGAAATGGAAGTGAGTAAGACGAATATTTCCAATTTATTGGTCTTCGTAAGTCATCATTGACTTCTCGACCAAACGCTTCAAAAATATTATTATTATTATTCCGGTTGTTGTTTAAGTATTTGGAAAACGTATCAACATGTAAATACTTGCAACTATCACCTCTGTTACATCTTCCCTGAGCATAATAAATGCAAGGACCTCCTTCTGGCATTGAGACTGACTTCCAACTTTGAACACAATAGTACTGGAATATAGGTTCTGAAGAAGATATCTACTGAATATCTGGAAGAATAAGGTCGACCTTTTATGCGGCTGATATTTAGGTCTGTAAGGTCTAGGATCTACAGGATCCTGTCTGGGGAACTGAGATACAAAGAATCGTAAATGCTGTTAAAGTTACGATAGTAAAGTCACGATAGAGTTCTATCATGGATCATTGTACATATGCCAATGTTAACTGAAAAGCGAACCGACTGGAATAGCCTGATAGAGCTATATAGGCCTTCATTGCAGTTAAAAAAAGAGCATGTGGAATTGATCAAGAAGCATCAAATTGATGGACATTTGAAACCAGATCATCTAACTATAAAGAGCTCAAAACTAGATCGCGTCGATCGAGGTGTCTTTGGAGCCTTGACGTTTATAGAAGCAAACGTCACTCTTTGTATACTCGAGAATTTAAAGTCTGCTGCCGACTGGATAACCATTGCTCAAAAAGATGTCTTTATACCGACAATTGAGCAGTACTGTGAAACGCTTGGGCCACATCAGGATGATCCTTTGCAGCTGATATTCTATAATTCGCTGACCAAGCTCTGTAAGAATCTATCAACTTTCTACCGAGAGTTGGCTAGACGAATCATACAAACATATGGATCGGCCCCTGATATCAACAGATTATTTGAATCTCTGGGACTGAATCAAGAAAAGAATTCTATGTGTTCAAAAACAGACGAACCTGCTCTACGAAAAACACTTCAACAGATTACTCTCCAGTTAGGAAACGTCAGTCAATATTGTGCCAAGTATAAACCCATACGAGCTGATCCATATAAACAGTGTCTAATTTATTATCGAACTGCTATAAATATAGCATGTCCTGACTCGCTCATGTGTCATTTACTAGCAACGACTATCTATAAAGCTGACAATTCTGCTACGTTTAATGTGCTCTATTGGCTTTGTCGAGGACTTGTAACTATGGACCGAGTGACTCAGAAAGATCTGGATGAGGCGGCTAACTTGGTATTGTGTGAACAGAATGATGACCATTCTCTATTACTGACCAACAGAGATTTGAGCTTGGAAGAGTATATCAAGCTTCTGTTTGGATATCTAGTTCGAGGAGCAAATGAGGAGCTCCCTAAGGGTGTCACTACAACTAAGATGTTGTGGCGATTGGAATCGTGGGTAGAGGGTGATATGTTGACGGAAAAGGCCTTTATACGATTGGCCATTTTGCAGATTATGTTTATTGAGATTTTCGATAGAATCGAGACGTCAAAGTTTGACGGCCCTCTACATGACATTCTCTTGGAGGCCAATATGGGACTCATGAATAGCATGCTTAAACGAATAATTGATAGGTTCTATGAGCCGTTGAAAAACACCACCTTGCCTGCATTACGAATCTATGTCAATTGGTTGCATAATTATTTGAATCGTCCAGATATCAGCAGGTCACTGATGGAATCACAATGTGCAAAGTGTGTTGACAATCTAAGTTTGTTAGTGCGAATGATTTATCAACAGTATGGATGCTCATACAATATTTCGACAGTTAAACCGATAGTGGACATAAACGACTTTGGATGGCTTTTGAGTGAAGAAAAAGAGTGTCTTAATCTCACAGCAATCAATAAGAACAATCTATTTGACCAGACTGGAAAACAACTTGCTTCCGAACAACTTACTTCCAAACAACTTACTTCCGAACAACTTACTTCCGAACAACTTACTTCCAAACAACTTACTTCCGAACAACTTATTTCCAAACAACTTACTTCCCTATTAGATTGTCCAAATACACTAACAAGATCTTTTGTACACCAACATGGCACTAATACCTCGCAAATTATCTACGAATATCGATTGCAGTGTATATTATATAGCGGACTACTGATGTCCCGAGTTGAGCGGCCGTTTCTAAAATGTCCTATTGACTCGTGTGATTCAGAAGATGAAGTAGTTGTAATGCAGCCACGAAAGCCAAAGTAATAAATATCATATATGGAAAAGAAAACACAAAAAAGCTATTCTAAACAAAAAACGGTTAGATTTACAGAGTATTACGGAAAAAAATGAATATCACCACGAGAAAGTCGACTTTGATGGTTCTAATTTTTAAATAGCTTTCTAGCCTTGCTAAGAAGGGACTCTTGGTGTCTGGCAGCATTGACATTACCATAACCACCTCGTCCAATAGAAGAGTTACTTTTAATGGGAAACGGGTCGTTATCAAAAGCACCCGCAGTATCGTCAACATCCTGAGCCATGCGAGCGCTCTTATCATCGTTGTTGGCTCTCATGTTTCCAGCTCCTCCTCGTCCAGTGGTGTAAACTTTTTGGGTGATTTTAGGAACCCCTTCACCGACCTTTCCTTCGGTTGGATGTGGAGCTTCGTCTCCATGCTTGATATTTCCAGCACCACCTCTACCTGTCGAATAGGCCACCCTACCAGGAGATGGAGTTCTTTCGTGACTATCGCGGTGTGAGCTTTGAGGAGGTGGGGTTAGAGATGATGATGATGACATGATGATATGATGAGATATCCTGACCACCGTATGTGTTCAGGTGATGGGCAAAATTAAGTGGCCTGGTCCTTGTTCTTGTTCGTGGTATTGTTGTTGGCGGTATCTGCTTGGCTGGCTTGGCAAGATATGGGCCAATATAGTGGCTGAAGAGATTCTGACACTTGCAATGACCTGAGCCTCAGCTTAATAGGCTTTCTCAGCAACTCTATTTCCATGTCTGACTGACCTGCGTCTCTACCTGCCTGACTACTTATTCTGCATGGCCTGAATGGGGAACAGTCCCTTTGAACATGCAATCTATCAGTATTTGCTTTTCGTCCTATGATGAGCAGAAGCAGCATAAACGTTTGAGATGCTTTTTTTTTAAATATTATCTATTATGGAATCTAGTTATAGAAAGCATTTCTTAATCCATCAGTAGTGTCCTTTACAAGTCGCTTACCTTGAGTAAGAACATCATCCATGACCATGACGGTGTGGGGAACTCCCGAGTAGACAACAAGGTTGACATCGACACCAGCTTCTTTGAGTTTCCGGGCATACTCTTCACCTTCAGTTCGCAATACATCACATCCTGCAACTGCGACAAAGGCAGGAGGACAGGTCTTGAAACTTTCTGAAGGATAAAAGAAAGGACTAGCGACAGGGTTATTCCAATCCTGCTTGTTGGGCAAATATAGGTTTCTATACCACAACATCTTGTCTCGAGGCAGTTGAACAGTCTTTCTAAACTCATTATATGAAAGATGAGAGTCACTGTCGGCAGTATTGTCACATACTGGAACAATTAATAACTGATATGCCAAAGGAGGATATGCTTTACTGACTGGATCAGAAGCAAATTTATGTGTCAAGACGGCACTGATATTACCACCAGCAGATGAACCAGCTACTGCGATCTTGGAGTTATTGATATTCAACGAACCAGCGTTTTCATAGACATATAATAACGCTTCAAAAGAATCATCAATGCAAGCTGGGAATACATATTCGGGAGCCAATCTGTAATCGACGGAAATGACAATACATTTGGCGTTATCGGCAACATGAGAACAATACGAGTTCTCAGTGTCAATGCTACCTAATACCCAACCACCTCCATGATACCAAACTGTACAAGGCCAACCTTTCTCAGGAGCTTCACCTAAAGGAGTGAAAACTCGAGCTGGAATGGTAGTATCTGCCGTAGTATACTTTCTTGGAATCTGAACATCATGAATGGATTTGAGTTTAGCCAATGGACTCTGACCAGGGATAACGTTACCACCGGCCTTAATTTCCTTGAGATTACCCAGATGAGTGTATAAAAGATTGGTGGCAGTGGATAAATGGGCATTGAAGAAGTTCACATACTCTGGATCAAATCTATCCACAATCGAAGGATCGATCTTATAAGGAGTAGGAGGAATCACTTGTTGTTCGACAGTCATGATGTGAATAATGAAGAAAATGAAAATGTTTAAACTTTAGTTGCTTGATGATTACTTCCTACTTTCAATCTACCTTTATATACTTTCTACTAAATAGTCATCTACACCAGGTACCAGTCTGCTGCTGCTGCCTTTGATCCTCCTCACCAGGGTCTGATCTTTTCTATAGGTCCGCATGTACATTGTTACCTTATCATATCAGGGTGGGGGCTGCACCGAGGGGGTCGAGATTAGTACCGACGAAGGAAGGGGGTCTGTGGCGGGGGCCTGCCGTGGCGGGGGTCGCAGCCCGGAGATTGGGAGTCGTCATCGTCATCGTCTTACTGATGAAATATAACCGCTATCATCATTAATGAAATTCTCCATATCTGATATTTAAGTATAACTAGGTCCGAACAAGTTTTTTTTCTTTGTTCAATCAAAACATCATCAAAAACTAATATCAAAATTAATATCAAAAATGGCTTATAGACAACAAGTTCTTACTACTGAGGCTCCTGCCCCTCTTCCTGTGCTGTCTCAGGCTCTTATTCATAATGGACTTGTGTATTGTTCAGGCCAAGTTGGCGCTGACCCCAAGACAGGAAAATTGGTTGAAGGTGGTGTCGAGGCGAGAACCAAACAAATTCTCGAAAACCTGTCTGCAGTTCTTCGAGGTGCTGGTACTAATATCGACAACGTTATCAAGGTCAATATCTTCCTTGATGACATCGAGAACTTTGCCAAGGTCAATGAAGTGTATGCTCAATACTTTGCTGAGCCCAAGCCCGTGAGAACCTGTGTAGCTGTTCACCAACTGCCATTACATACTGATGTCGAGATTGAATGTATTGCCGCTCTTCCTAAATAAAGAAATAAATCCATCTTCGCATCATCACCACACTATACGGTCCCTGACGGTGCCCAGGCGTCACGCCTCCGGCGGCTGGGCTCTGCCCAGACCCGTTTGCTCCGCTTCGCGGAGATGTGGGTCGGGGAGGGGGGATAAAGGTCCTAGCCTCGAGCGAAGCGAGCAGACGGGTCTGGGCAGAGCCCAGCCGCCGGAGGCGTGAGTGTCCTAGCCTCGAGCGCAGCGAGCAGACGGGTCTGGGCAGAGCCCAGTTTGCCGGAGGCATCGCCATTTTGTATGTAGCATGTTTTTTTTTATTACAACTACCAGCCTCTCCAGGCCGACCAGATATCAACTACCTTGTCATCTCCATCGGTAATATAGTACCATTGGTAAGCATTGGCAGTAATGCATGAATGCTGAGGAATAATCTGTAACCTATCGCCCAAGGCAGGGAAACTAGGGGTTGGCGACGACTGGCCAGGTACTAATATTCCATGCTCTTGACTCAGACGGCCCACAAACCATCCTTCATGACCAGGAGTAAGCACTTGGCCAAGTCCTGGAATAGGGCCAGGTTCTCTAGCTAGAGCAATGACTCCTGCGTTGACTAAGGTCTCACCAGGAGCTTGGGTTCCTCGGCCTTCATAACAAGAAGCAACTTCAGCAAGAACCGTACAGGCTACATTATCCTTGGTAATACAGTTGGTAGCAATCTGCTGCAAATCGCAGAAAGGATAATTACCAGCATGGAGTTCTAAATGAGCAGATAGATTGGCCAGTTTATCAAGCTCAACAGCTTCTGATGAATGACTGGTCGGGGTTGATCCAACCGAAATGACCAAGTCCAAATCTGGATTTAACGATTTGGCAATCACTGCTGCTTTATTGGCAGCATCGATTTCTTGATATAGAAACTTCTTGGCCTCATCCTGGCTCGAAGATGCATACGAGTGACCAGCATGACAATAAAATCCATATAATGATACGTATTTGGTATTTTCAAGGGCTTTTTTGATTAACAAGTCCAATTCGTGAGATTCACTAATAACACCTGCTCTATTAGTTCCCATATTGACTTTAATGAAAATGGACCAAGGCTTCTCGGATTGTGAATGCTCGGTAATCAGTAGGTCAATCTGACTAGGATGGTCAATCATGAGACGAAGGGTCTCTCCGGGAATTTCTTTACGAAGAGCAACCAGTTCACCCAGACGAGACTTTACTACTGGAAGTCCATATAGCACATCTTTAATTTGACCACTGCGATAAAAGGGAATCATTTTCCACGCTTCTAGTAAAGTGGATACAACCACTCGGTTGCATTGACCTTTCGACCCCAATTGTAATACAACTCCCTCGTCACATTTGTGAGTCTTAACATGGGCTCTAAAAGAGGCCTTCATATTAGCAGCTCTCTGTAACATTGTCTCACAGTTGTTCTCCATCACCTTGCGATTGACGATAAACGCCGGAGTGGGGATTTCCTGGAGTGATTTGCCAACATACTCTTTTCTGAGAGCATCGACATCTGGAGATGAATGAAAAGAAGAAGAAAACGTAACCATTGTGAAATGTTTGTGATGAAAGGTATACTACTGCTACTACTTCTACCGGCACGGTCTTATCTTAAGTAGTAGCTTGGTACGAGATATAAATCACCCCCGCCGGCAGGGATCTCCGCGCTTATCTGCAGTGGTGGGGGTCCGGGATTTGATGTTATTGGGCTATTGGTTATTGAGTGATTTGGTTTGATTGGTGTGTACATGAGCTATCAGGTATCAGAATTAAGACCAGCTAGATCTATTGGTACAACTATTTAGGGGGTGGGGGTGGTAGCAGCGGGGGCTTTTAGATATAGCAGAAAAGCATTAGATAGATAACGATAAAGATAACGATAAAGGTTAGGGGGCCACCTTTTTTACTCTATCAAGACCCTTTTCAAACCCTCATTTACTTGATTCATATCCACTTTATTCGAATGATGTTTAGCCATTTCTTCTCGGTGATGTTGAATGCCCTTTAAAGTTTCATAAATAAGATTCTTCTCAAGATCGATAAGTTGATGCTGACTGGAGCGAGGCAGATTGGCCGACGAGCCAATGTCTCCACCTGATTCAATCACCACTATCAATGCGTTCAAAAACCGTTCTGCTATTTTATCCGCTCGTGGTACAATCTCATTGAGAAACTTTGTTCTATCAGCAGCGAGAAGAAACCCTTCCACATCATTCAAATCCACTTCATAGCCACAGTAATATAACTCCAGATAACCATGTTCTTCATCCTTATGTACCAATAAATACTCTTCACAGGCCAACAAGAAAATCAGGTCATCGTGCCACCGGGGATATGGTGAATCTGTTAAAGGATACGATATGCGGAATCTATTAACGGGACGATCCAGAAACCTAGTGAGAAACGTATATGGAATGCGATCTTCGTTTTTGGAATAGTTATCAGGATCTAAAAGTTGCACGATGTTGGTATCATCAACAGAGTAAAATCGGGAATATTGCTTAGATGTCTTATACCCAGATGGAATAAAACCATATGTGAATAAAAACTCTCCGGCACTTTTCTCCGATCCATAGCTGATAGTTATTTCCTTGTTAGATAGACTGGTATTTTCGTCTTTACCAACAAACAAAAGTACGACGTTGCCATTTTCATCCACTTCATAGCGAGCATTGGCACATGGGTCATGATTACATAGATCAATCACTGGGACAAGAGCAAGATCAAACTCTTCTTGTTCTTGTTCTTGTTCTTCTTCCTTTATTTCTCTTTTAGGAAGACTCTGGCTTCTTGATAAAATCCATTCTTCAACCAATTGCCAGTCATGATAGCTGACTTCAGTATCTATCTGTCGAGTGATGGTTGTATTACCTGAACTGACAAAGTCGGATATTTCTTTTCGAAACAAGACATTGGAGAAAAAGTCTTCATATGACAATTTGAGATTACTCTTCTTGGCAATAATTGCATCAAATATACTGGATCGCTCTAGTTCATCCAGATCATCGTCAGGCCATGTAAATGGGAGGTTGATTTCTTTGCCAGGAGGTAAGGTTTTCAGCCATATCCCGAACTCCGAGTCGGGGGTTCCTCGACGTGAACATAGAATCAAGTAAATCAGAAATCGACTCAAACATTGTCTAGGATTGGGTGGTATAGGAGATTCAGTGGACTGATCTTCACCACAGCTCGTTTTATAGAGTAGCTTTTTTAGAAACGGTCTTTGATTGGCAAATTCAATAATATTCTTTCTTGTAATGGCGAGATTGTGAGGAATCTTTACCAAAGGTGTAGTACTAGTGATGCTGCTCACATTACAGTTGTCTTTGAAAAACAGCCCATTTCCAGCACTGTCTGTTTTTCTGATTTCACAATTCTCATTGATTTCTATTCCACATGTTTGGATCCATTCCAGCCATTCACTAGCTTTACTAAACGACATAGAGACTGATGTATTTTGAACAATGGATCGAATGATCTTTATATATATCGTAGACTACAAATAGGTAGGGTCTGCGCCACAGACTGTGCGGCCCTCCTATCAAATCAGGGCAAGGGCTAGCACATCAACTCTCCAAGCTCTCTCCTTTTTACTTCACCAAATTTTCCTCCTCAGATCATTCAGATTCTTAGAAGTTCAAACGGGTAGAGAAGAGTACCAGTTGTATATCGACTGGTTGAGGGATAGAGAAGTAAAAAAGGTAGAGCTCATATAGATTAAAATGTCCAACTGGGATGACGAAGATTATGAAGTGCCTGTCGGCACTGGAAACTTTGATGACGAAGAAGAAGTAGGAGTATTGGACGATTGGGAGGCAGCAGGACAATCTGAAGATGAATCCACACCGTCCGGTCCTACACGTGTGAGAGTACCTATGGCATTAAGAGCAGCAGAAAGAGAGCAGAAAGAACAAGAGGAGCGAGAAAAAGCCGCTCTGGCTAAAAAGGCGGAAGAAGATGCTGCCACTCGAAAGCAACGATTAATGAAGGCTGAGGTCGATAGTGATATTAACAGCGCAGCTGCTTTACTTGGAGCTGCTGATATCCATCCTCGTGCAGCCGCTACAGCTAACGCGTTGGCAGCTGCTGCCACTCCAGCGGCCCCTGCCAAATTATCTGATTTGGCTATTTTCAAACCAAACACCAAACAAGAATTCGAGACTCTGCGCAAAACTTTAGTACCCATTATTACTGATCTGTCTGAAAAGTCCAGTCTTCAATTTTCCAATTTCATTACTGACTTTGTTCGTGATATCTGTAAACCTCTTTCCAGTGATCAAGCTCGAAAAGTCACCAGTACGTTGAATGCTCTTACCAATGATAAGCAACGTGAAGAACGGGCCAGTCGAGGTAAAAAGAAGCCCAAGCCAATTGCCAAGGATACTTCTCTTAAGATTGATACCAATAAGGATATTACCAATTACGACGATTTTGATGATGCTGATGATTTCATGTAAATTCAAGAGACGGTACAGTAGAAAAAGATGTATCTGCATGTGAGAGACCCTGTACTAGAATCGACTGGCATGAATGATCAACAGCTTATGAGCATCAGTCGTAAAGACGTCAAGGGCTCAACTCGGAGCTCAGCTCAGCTCAGCTCAGCTCAGGGATCAGAATCAAGGCTCAGGGCAAGGGCATCCTTCTCATATAATAAGTTATAGAATACTCGAAATTAATCAATCAACTAACCAACATGATCTGTATTGAATGTACTCACTCGGTTAGTTCTCTATACGTTTCATACTCTCCTACAAACATTCGCAGTACTGCGTGTCCCAATTGTAATAAATTCGCCGATAAATATATAGAATACGATGGTGTGGTTATAGCCATTGATCTGCTTCTATTAAAGCCTCAAGCTTATCGACATCTGGTTTTTAATGTTCTGTCACCGTCAGAAAAAGTTGACAAGTTACATCCACAAGCCAGGCGGATGTGGCTGCTGATTACATTGTTTGATGTTTATCTGACATGGGCTCGAGCAGAAAAAAGTGCCAATCCATCACCAGCAAATCAATTCATTTTACAACAACGAGTACTTGTACAATATTTCATTTACTTGATGTACTGCATTCTCGATACTGTTATTGTCCATCTTACAATCCGGTTTCTGGCTGCCAAATTAGTCGGTTGGAAAAGACCCAACGCACTATCGACAGCTGTTCTAATAGCATCATCATCCAAACTGTTTCCAATTTTAATGCTCATCTGGTCGTATGATATCCCATTTGCAGCCAAAGTTGTTGGTTGGGCTGTCAACTTTAATATCGCCGAAGTCTTGACAACCATTCTGAATTGTGGTTATGCCACGGCAATCCCCATCACTGCCAGTGCTATAATTCTCAAGACTGTATTCTGCGATTATATATTTACCTCTTTGCTGATGTTGATTAAAAATGGTATATAGAATGGGCAGATATATCACTAAACAACGAGAATAACGAATTAATGATTAAATATATAATGCATAACAATTACTTCTAACGCACTTTCTTGTGCTCACTATCACCTTAAATATGACCACTACTCCCATTCTTCAAATCGAACCTTTCTTCTCCTAGTACCCTCACTATTGACAAAAATCACCTCATCTCCCTCAAGGCCGATCCATGGACCATCTAATGGTTTAATCATGTTTGGATTGATATAAGTTTGGAACCGTTCTCGCTGTTCGTCTAAAGTCCGGCTTCGTGAACGTTGTTGTGTACGAAGAAGCGAAGCCCATTGTGGAGACGTCCTTGACGTCAGAGAACTACGTACAACATTCATGGGTCCAGAATCGTCGTCATCGTCTTCCTCACTATTACTTTCAACGGCACTTCCTGCGTCTCTTCCTTCTTCTACTGAACTTATGGTACCACTTCCAACCGTGTCAATAGCACGAAGAGCAATAAACTGAAGAAGAGGGGCAGTCCTCTTTTCAAAATTATACCAATAGGCAAATGTCAAGATTGGTAAAGGAAAGAGTATCGTGGCCAGAAAATACGCCTTTTGTAATGCCAACATACCAGCCATGGCTAAATGGAATAATACAATGCCAACACAGACTCTACGGAATATTAATGGCCATGCCTGGCCTGTTGAATGCTGTGGATGAACCATCGAGTACATTAGTTGATACTTGTAAGTAAAGTATCCGAAAATAAAATAAATGGTGCCAAACGCTAGAATCTTGGTCGACAACACACTGTATAACAACACTATGATAAGAATCGACAATGGTTGAGGCAAATGAATTCCATAATTAAAAATAGGTGGCTTGTATAGGTCTCGATAATCCCGTGGAGACCGACATTGAGCAGCAAACAAAGGAAATCGCACCACACTACCCATTTGAAGCAACCGTAACGGGAACATTCCAATACCCTGTAAGATAATCAAATCAACATAAAAAAGTGACAACTGACTCATCTGTTTGGCTAATTCATAGGCTATTTGGGTTGTATCTTTAAGATAAGACCAATAGCTAGCTCCTGCCACAGTTAAGAATAAAAACAGATTGTAAAACACATAGAAAAAGTTCTTGCTAATAACTGATAGTTCCACTTCTCCATGAGATACAAAACCTTGTAAAGTCGACAAATACACATAGAAATATGGCATAATCACATTAAACAATGTCAATAATAGAGGTGGTAGAATACCCGTTACAAACGTCAATGCCCATTCTGATTGTTCAAGCAAATGAGCCAAAGCCGGCCATATTTTCTTGATTGATTCATATTCTAAAAAGGAAGCCAAAGATGTAAGAGGTACTAAACTGGCGACCGTCAAAATGGCAATTGCAAACGTGATGGAATAGGTCCTTACAAACTGCTCGCCTTTGCTCATATAAAGGTTTCTCCATACCACATCATGTGGAGCCGGTGCAGTGGCAGCAATCAATCTATAGGGTCTTGGATCCAATACCGCCTGGGCCGTCATTTGAGCGCTGGCTACTGAGTCCATAGTTACAAAGGCAGTACTGGTGGCAGGAAACTCGCTTTTACGAACTTCAGTAATATCAGCATCAATCTCTTCAAGCATATACGTATACTTGTCAATCACATCAACCTTTGGTCCCCACAAGCCAAGAAACCCTTCTCGCTCAGTTGGTCTAGTAAATCCTCTTGTTTTTAGTCCTAATTGTAATGCGCTCTGTCGAGGCATTAGTAGACTCGATTGTTCATTAGAATCATTCAAATCTTCATAATCCGATTCAAACGCATCAAGTTCATCTGCTACTTGTTGGCCCATGGGAACTCGAGTTAGGTCATTTGAAGAATTGGTAGCAGACGTAGTAGTGGTAGCGGTAGGAGCAGGAAACCCATTCTGACTATCAGGGTCCCAAGTTGGACCCAGATACTCGCTCCACGCATGCTCAAGTTTGATAATAACCGCTTGACGAATGTCAAATAAGTGGTCGAGTTTCTGCCAGTTGCGACAGAAGCTTACAGATCGTACAGTTCCAATGCCCAAGCTCTCAATATGATCCTTAAGAGCTGTTTCAGTTCGTAATCTTGGAGAGATTCCCGAAACTCGAATGGTCCGATCGGTAATGGAATTCTGACGACCCAGATATTTCTGGCGCACTCGGAGAACTTTCAAAGTCTGTCGCAGCATCACGGCAGCGGCAAAAATAGTAAATAAATAAGTAAAGACAACATATGTCCATAGATATGTCTGATAGTCTTCAGGAGACGAGCCATCTCCGTTATTGGGTTTTTTGGTCTTTTTGCTGCCAACAATACTGACAGAACTTGAAAAAGAAGGGCCATAGTCTTCATCTCCTTGGTCATAGTTGCCGGTGAAATGCAATCTTATAGGACTAATAATCGTCACTGCACAAAATGTACACAGCGATAATAGCTGGATAGAAGCCTTGAAAAACCCCAGAAACACAAACGCATCCAGTCCTGCGTATTCCAAAATCTCCTGCTCGCTTATATTATACAATGCCATCAACCAGCCAAACACAGACTTCGGTAAAGGTGGAATCCCCTTTTTACGAGACGTTCGAGCCGCGTATAACTTGGGCCATCGGTATCGTAGAACGCAAAACGACATGAACGATATACTTCCAAGTGCCACTGCAATAACGATCTGAGTGCCCAACACCCGCGTGGAAGGTCTTCTTGGATCAAAGTCCGGCTCCGGGTTATCCTTGTCTGACATTGTGTGTCCGATTTCTCTACTGTACAAAACAGTCCACTCAGAATTCTTTCTCACCAATCACTTGTATTCTCGACAATAAATAATTTATAATTATGGTCTCACTTTAAGGGGCCAAACGTAAATAACCATCCATTCTCACTGCCCTCTGCCCATCTCCAACGTAGCCGCTGCCGCGGACGGCCCTCAAACCTGGGCTGCGACTATCATGTGAAAGTCTCGAACCCCCCAGCACGGTCCACCACTGGACTCTTCCTCTGGGCGCTGCCCAGACCCGTGGCTCGCTTCGCTCGGTTGGTGGGCCTTCGCCTCCGGCGGCTGGGCGCTGCCCAGACCCGTAGCTCGCTTCGCTCGTTGCTGGGTCACGATGGGCGGCCCGGGGGCTCTCGCATCGAGCGAAGCGAGCTACGGGTCTGGGCAGCGCCCAGCCGCCGGAGGCGTGACAGGAGTGGCACGGACATGGATTTATTGCTACAGGGGCCACCGGGGCCGGGGCGATATCAGTATTCGGGGTCTTTTTGTTTGGCAGCATGGACGTTTTTACACTTTGAGCCGAACTTGCAGCTCCGAGAGTCGCTGGGAAGGTAGAACTGGCAGGGTTTTAGATAGGACTCGGTACCTTCGTAAGATCGAACTGACGGCCGCACATCTTGGCGACGAAGGTCGTGAAGAGCGTGGTCTCGAGCCGTGCTGGAGGTGGAGGTGGGCCGGGGCGGCAAGTAGCCTGACGAGGCGCTTTTGATGCCGTCAATGACCGAAGTCTTGGAAGCTTGAGAGGTGATGGTACCAAGAAGTTTGAAGACTTCGCTGAGATCCGGGATGGGAATAGAAGGGGGAGCGGGTGTGGATGTGGACGGTGCGGGAAGTGATTGTTTAACAGTGTTCGTTAGAGTTGGTATTGACGTTGATGTAATAGATGTAGTTGTTGTGGTTGAGTCCTGTTTCTGAGAACGCGCGAAATCGTCATTAAGCTTCAGAACGACAGGATTCGTTTGTAGTTCTTGTGGAAGATTGACTATGACCATTCCCGTATGTTTGAGCTCGTTGGCTTCATCAGAGGCATCTGGAGCAGACGGATTGTCTGGAATGTCTTCGACTGAGGTGTAGACAGCTATAAGTGCATGGGCTTCTCGAGTAGCCTGGATAGTCTTCTCCTTACTGCGTGGTTCACGTAACCCGCCTCGTTTAATGGATCCCACTTTGCGGAACGGCTTCTTCACTTCGTCGAGCCAGTCAAACTCGAGAGGGTCGTACCAGTCCAAGTCTTCGTCGATCTCGGGGATATTTCGAATGTTTATAGCTTCGTGGAAATCCATTGAACCTCGATCAGACGCATGTTTTCTACTATGTAATAAATCATCTTCTTCTTCATCTTCATCGTCGCTAATATACTTTACTTGCACCAGATTGTCTTCTGTTTTCCAGTGAACAGTTTTCTTTGGTTTCTTTTTACTGTCTGCAGATTCTTTGCTTTGAATGGAAGTGGCAGCTTTTTCTTTATTCTTTTCTATTTGACTTTTAATAGATGAAGCTCCAGAGAATAGCATTGTCATTGGAGCAGCTGAACCAGCAGCCGTTGATGGTTTCTTAGCTTGGAGAGGCTTTGCCTTTGTGGGAGCTCCTGTTATTGTGGTGGCCGGTCGGGCAGCCTTTGCACTTTCAATGCTGCCAAAAAACCCAGACGAAGATGAAGTAGAAGCGGGTTTGATTGTGGTGACAGTGGTTGTTTTCGTCGAGGGGGTTGTTTTATTTACATCAGTGGGTGTATCGGACGACGCAGAACTGGTGCCAGTAGAAGTACTAGCGGCTGAAGGCTGTTTACTAATCGGTTTCTTGATGACATTAGCCGTAATAGGAGGAGCCTGTTTCTTGACCGTACCAGGACGAGCAGGAGGTGCCGTAGTGGTGACAGGAGGTGATGGTTTCGCAATAGCTGGACTTGCACGTCTCTGACCAGCAGCGAGAACTTTTTTACATAACATTTTGACTTCTTCATTGCCTTTGTCTAATGGCTTTGCAAGCAATTTCTTTAATTTCAACTCTTCAACTGGCTCAGCAGTCAAAGGAGTTTTATTCAAAACTTGTAAACCAAGAATGAGCGGACCAAAATTGTTTCCTTTAATCTTATTACGAACTAAATGGCGCATCCAATTGCTGAGTCGAGCAAAAAACTTTTTCGTTTTGGCATAATCAAAAGTATTCCAGAAACTGGGCAATCCAAGTTCTAGGGCTATCGATAGACACATTTGCATATCGATTTCATCACTATCATCTTTCCATTCCTTTTTACACTCGTCAAGGACATATTCTCTAAACTTGTTTCCAACGAATTCATCAGCATCCTTGAAATTCATAAACAGAGTCTGCACACGCAGTTCCAAGGGGATCTGCGGAGACAAATTATCGAGAACCTTGATTCTCTCTCTAAGCTGGCGAGTCAATTCATCAGAGTGAGCTTGAGCGGCGTCAGCGGCACTGGGCACTGGCTGGTGCTGGCTGCGATACAGATCTGCCACATTCAAAGGAGTACCACGATTTGGTGCAACTGTCTTATTTTTCTTTGATAGATTATCTGTTGGTTCAACATCTGCAGACCGTTTCCGTGATGGCGCAGTGGTTTGTCCTTGTCTGGTTAGTTTCTCAAGGTCTTGCTGTTGTTTCAGGCGTAATCTCTTTTCTTGTTCTTCTAGAATCTGCTGCTGTCGTCTCAATCGTTCTAACTCATGTGGTTCTAGCTGAGGATGACCATATCCAGGCTGAGCTGGTATCTGAGGTTGTTGGTTGTAGGGGGGATAAAACTGAACCGTAGGTACTACACCACCAGATAGAGGCTGTTGATGTTGTTGTTGCTGCTGTTGAACCAATTGCTGTTGTCGCTGCTGAAGCAATTGCTGCTCCTGATGAGCTCTTAAAAACACCTGATAATAGTGGGCTTGAATCTGAGCTTGTAACTGGGCCTGCTGCTGCTGAGTTAGCATGGCCGGTACGCCATTTTGAAACTGTTGAACTGGGAATCCTTGAGGAAGCGGGATTCCATTCGAGATACCATTAGGAGGAATCCATGGTACAAACTGGGGAGCCGGAGCTGAAGCTATAGAAAGGGGTGTTAGAATCGGGTACAAGTAAACACGCGCTCACGTGACGCAGGGCTGGAGATCAAAAAAAATACGTACGCTGAGGAGGTTGCTGTGACAACGCAGGACTGCCATAAAATTTATTAGCTTCTGAAGGAGCAAAAGGGTAAGGGCTGGCAGGGGTAGGGGCCGGCACGGGGGCATGGTAGACGGGGGTAGCTGAAGCTGGAGCAGGAGCTGGAGCTGGAGCAGCAGCGGTTGTTGGGAGATTGTTATTATTTGGTGGAGTAGCATCAGGAGCGACAGGGGCAGCACGCGATATCGACTCAATTTCGGTCACACTTGGTGAACGAGAAGAGAGAGATTCGGGTGTTGGGGTTGAGGTGGAAGACTGAGGGGGTTGTCCCTGCATGGCCATGGATATAGGCATGGGCGCGGGGGCGGGGGAAAGAACAGGAGGGTCTAAGGAGCCTGTGTTAGGGGTGTTTGTGAAATTTCGTTCCGTTGGTAAATGGCGATGATATGATTGACTCTGTTCTAGATCCTGGTTCTGAGTGTGACTTGTGTTACTTGCGAGTAACAAGCCATTTGTTGAGGAGTTCATACTAGCAGAGCTGGTGTTGGTGAAATCGTGGTCAAGGTTATTGTCGTTGGTCAAATCAATAGGAGCTCCTTGACCATCATGAAGATCATTATTCCTATTAAATAGGTCTCCAAATAATTGGTTATTGAAATCTGAATCAAGCGATTGACCAGAATCGCTTACAGATAATAAATTGTTAAATGAGGCAGCAGATGCATCGGCATTGTCATCCATAGTAGACAACTATAAATAGCAGTTAGTAAATGAATACATCAATGAGTGAGTGACAGCCTGAGGAACCACAATATTGCAGTGTAATTCCAGTGTAATTGCAGTGTAGTTCCAGGGTAGAATTATGAGTCAAATACCCCTGATAGTCGGTAGTTGTGGGATGAAGAGAGCGAGTTGAGGCATAGGTGATACGTAGGGCTGACGATTGGCTAGTAGGCAAGGCTAACACGTAAGGCTGACAAGTAAGGCTAAGACGTAAGGCTGACTCGTAAGGCTAGCACGCACGGCTGACACGCACGGCTGAGAGACAGATCTAGTGAGAACTGAGAACTGAGAACTGAGAACCGAGTAAGGGGCAGTTGAACCAAATCATGGTGAGAGCAGCTGGCAACAGCAGATGCTGGCTTAAACAAGACCCCAAGTGGTGTCGAAATCTCAAATCTCGAGGCCAGGTAATGCTTCTTAACTGGGCTGCTAGAGAAGCGTATATTTTCGAGTTGCAGTTGTGTTGAGTGTATTACTACTGCTAAAGCCATTGCCATTCCCATTACCATTCCCATTGCCCACTACGATACCATAAACTATGTGACATGACATGGCACAAGTACTACGACCACCACTACGACTTCTCTCAACCGTATTCGTTCAAGTCATCCCTTTATCCCCTCAAAGAAAAACACTAAATATATAACTACTCCTATAGACCCCTAGCATATATATACACTGTGATCCCACCAGCAGTCGAATGGTTGACATTTTACCTACCTATTCAGTTTTAGCACTTGTTTACTCTGTTGCGTCTGCGTCGTATTTGCAAAGTGGCGACGCTGGTATATATGAGTAACAAAGTGATGTTTGAGTGAGGTCAGAGCTGTTGTAGAAGTAGCACAAGTAGCAGGAGCACAAGTAGCAGAAGTAGACAGTCTACAATTTTATATGAACAAGTCGAACTCGTGCGGCGCAAGCCTCACCACTCGGTCGCCTGCCCCTACCCCCTCCCATGTTCATTCCATTTTAACGCCTTCACCAGAGAGCACGCAAACACACTCTACACCCTCACTCACCACCACACTCCAAGCACGAGCGAAGCGAGCAACGGGTCTGGGCAGCGCCCAGCCGCCGGAGGCGTGACCCCCTTCCCCCTGGCCCCCTGAGCGCCGCGCCAGCCGCGCAGACATGATATGCTCTCAGGCTTTCCTGGTTAGGGTAATGAGTATGCACTATTTTTCACGCCGATCGCGGAAAATATATTTTGTATAAAACAGAACGCACCGGTGAACAGGCGAGAGTAAAATTGTAGGAAAAAAACAGCATTTTATCTGTTGTGCCTATATTGATTGAAAAATTGGACATGCTGAATTTGCTAGTGAGAGCTGGTAAGAGGCTGCCGTTACTGGCAAAGGCCGGATCTATTGGTAGTGGTGGGACAGTAGTGAAGTGTGGAGCGTTACACACTTCTTGCCTTTTGCTGAGAGACGACTATGGGCGAGAATACAGCCGAGACAGGCGTGGTGGCCAGAACAAATCGTATGATTCCGGTTCAAATGGATATGGGGATAAGAGGAAGAGACGATATGATGGAGGAGGAGGAGGAGGTGGTGGCAGTCGTAATGGTGGGGGCAACTACTATAATAGTTATCAAGGGTCGAATCCCCGGCGTGGAAAGTCTTGGGGAGGCAAGAATAATAGAGATAGTGACCGAGACCAAGAACAAGTGATTGGAAGAAACCGTATGTCCAATAAAGGAGGTGAAGGAGATGGTCTACGTGGTATGGACGACTATGAAGTGGACATTAGTCGATTAAAAGATTTGGAATGGACTGATCTGATGCCTTCAAAGGTTCCAGTCGGTGAAGGAGAAGGTGAAGGAGAAGGTGGAGAGAGTTCAGAAGGGGAAGCGTCAGAGACCACATCTGCTGGTTTCTCTGGAATCCCTACTTTGTCTCTTTCAGAAAACAAAATCATCTCACGAGTTCTTGTCAACTCACTCCACTATAACCGAAAATATACCAGTCTGACACCAGTTCAAGCCCAAACTTTAATTCCCATTCTTCGAAACGAGAGTGTGGTGGTTCGCGCCAAGACTGGTACTGGTAAAACCGCAGCATTTGCCATTCCCACTCTGCAAAAAGTGCTTGAAGCCAAACGTTTAGGTGAACAAGGAGTCAAGGCAGTGATTATTTCCCCCACTCGTGAACTGGCTCAACAGATTGCTGATGAAATCACTGCTATTTCGTCGTATGGTGAGCTTCGTAATATTAAGACTCAATGTTTTGTTGGTGGTCTGTCAAAAGACCGTCAGCTCAAATTGGGATTCCTAAGTAAACCGGTAGTGGACATTGTTGTGGCTACTCCCGGTCGATTGTATGATATTCTTGAAGATGACAATGTTTTGAAACATTTCAAGGGTCTTCGATTCAAAGTACTTGACGAGGCTGATAGATTATTGGATATTGGATTCCGTAATGAACTGGATTGTATTAGAGACAGATTAGCCGAAATCGTCGAAAACGGTGAAGTTCCAACTTTACTTTTCTCGGCTACCATCGATCAGACTGTGCGATCTTTTGCTCGAGATGAGTTTGGTCAAAGGGCTAAAATCGTCGACACGGTACCCAAGAATGAGCCCACTGCTGCCGAATTGGTGGAGCAGCATGCTATTGTTACAAGCAATTGGGCTCAAATGTATGCAGCTGGTGTTGAATTCATTGAAAAAGAGCTTTTGGCTGCCAAGAGTGCTGTTGATGCTGGTGATGATGCTACTGCCAAACCTTTCAAGGCAGTTTTGTTCATGCCGTCGGTTCGTCTCGTGGAACATTTTGCTAAAGTTTTAAACCAATACTTTATTGACAGTAATCATGGCCGACATTTCGTTCATACTCTTCATGGACAAATGACTCAAGGCAGTAGACAGCGTATTTCAGATTCGTATCGTAAATCTCGTCAAAGTATTCTTATCACCACCGATGTTGTAGCTCGTGGTATGGATTTCCCTCAAGTATCTCACGTGTTCCAAATCGGTGTACCCAATGATGTTTCTTCTTATATTCATAGGATCGGACGTACTGCTCGTATTGGTAACAGTGGAAAGTCTTTTTTGATTCTTTCCAAGTATGAAAAGGAATATCTCAACCGCCTACAAAGTTCTAATAATATTGTCATGCAAGACACGGTTGAACCATACAAACCCGATGGTGAAATTGTAGCCAAGCTTGCAGAAATCGTTCCCAAAACTACTGTTGATGAGGAGGAGGCCAATGAAATCTATAATAATGTTCTTGTCAGTGCTGGTGGACTGAAACGGTCATATCGAATCGATGGCCGTGCATTTTTAAGAGACCATCAGTCTTTTGCCGATATGCTTGGTTTGGAGACTCCTTTGCTAGCTGGATCGGCCCAAAAGGTATGGACAGATCGTCGTGAACCTCGAATGAAGAGTGGTAGAGGAAGTTTCCGAGGAAATAACAGAAAGACGAGAATGAAGTGGTAAAGTCACCAGTTTTGTCGGGGCACAGGAATGACATGTGTCAATCCGCCACCTTGTATATATTATTTTATGGAAATGCCCTGTATATATTTGAATGTGAGTTGTTATTTTATTTACGGAGGGAGAAAAGATATTTGATAGTTGTATTAGTGATTACCATGTTTTGTGAGGTGCGGAGGCCTGCGTATTTAATAGTTAATTTGCTGTTCACCATGTTTTGTGAAGTGCGGAGGGAGACCTGTATATTTGATAGTTCATTTACTATTGACTATATTATGTGGAACTACCAAAGCAGGGAGACCTGTAGATTTAAATGTCTTATTTACTATTTACCATGTTATGTGAAATTACCAAACATTTTATGTGACTTACCAGAAGTTTTCATTAATATTACCATGTTATGTGAAATTACCCAAAAGAGAGACCTGTCTTTTGAATAGTTTTATTACCAGCCAGCCTGTGGATCCGGAGATATCTGATGAAGAGGTGGATATACAAGGTCAGGAGCCGACGAAGCTTGAGTGTACTGTTGGTTTTGCTGTGGTAATTGCCCATAGGGACTTGAAGGCTGCTGTTGATATGTGTTATTAGCAGTGTAGCTTGGGGCTGGCTGGTGTTGTTGAATTGTCGCTCGAGGGGCTCCACATCTCAAACAATACATGTTTTTGGCAAAGTTGTGATAATGGCAAGTTTCTACTGCGCATTTCCAGTCACCAGCTCGGAAAGGAACTGAAGGTGGTCCATTGATAATTGCATTGCTTCCATTTGGAAGTGGTCTGATGGGAAGGGTCCCATTGGAACCATTACGTGAGTTTGTATTAGTAAGATTGGCATTGCTATTATTGAGATTCATGAGATGCATTTGTTGTGGTTGTTGTTGTTGTTGTGATTGGGATTGATGCTGGCGTTGATAAGGTGTTTGCTGAGACGTAGGTGCTTGACCAGTAGTAGACGAGGAAGACGAAACATGTGTGGGTATAGATAGAGTATGCAGATGATCGTTTGGTGTATTAGTTGCCGTGGCAGTTGGTCCAGACATATAAATACCCATATGAGACTGACCACTATTAGTACGGTTGTGAGTACCAGAGTTGGTAGGAGGAGACACGGTACCACCACCACCACCCGATTGCTGGCTAGCATTTGGATAGCTACATCGGAAGCATGCGATACGACGCTGGAAGTTGGAAAACCCACACGAAGGACAAGTCCAATCACCAGGACGTGGCCTATTTTTACTGGGTGGAAAGAAAGATAGTATATCTTGCGCCCTTTCCAACACCCGGTTACTAGAAGGGGATATTTCAACGGCTCGATCATTAAGAGCACGACCATTCATTGAGAGACTAGCCATTGCATCTTCATGAGAAGCAAATATAGCAAATCCGGCCTCGACAGATCGGTTCTGATCTGCGGTTCGTAGTGTCCAGAAAGTGACAGGTCTTCCTCCATACTGAGTAAACCAACTTTCCAACTCGCTCTGGGTAGTATCATGAGGTAGATTGCTAAGATGAAGCACTTTGGACTGTTCGCTTATAAATGCAGCCAGATCCGCACTGGCATCTAATGGTCTTGTAAGAACATCTGGATGTTGGTCAAGTGGTTGTGACTTTCGAATCAGTGCTTTTAGGATCTCGGCATTCAAATGAGCAACGTCTATTGCTCGGTGAGAAAACGAGTTCTGTCCTCCATTCATGGCAACATCTAAAGCTACACATATATTGGACATGGAAGTAGGTGAATAGGACATAGTTTCCGGATGATGAGCCTGCCAGCGAGAATATTCATGCTTGAGATCAAATAATCTCGGATGCCTTAAATATGGAGGCAGATTTACTCCTTTATCATGAGCTTCACGAGATAACTGGACTCTCAGATCAGACCCAGATAGAGCAACAAATGCAAATTCCGTTCCTTTTGAAATGAGTGTTTCCTGTAGATACCTGTCAAACGCACTGATTCCATCTCGAAATGAAGGGGCATTTTGAACCGTTTCCCAAGTAAGAGCCGTTGATAAAGTACAGGCTTGAGTGATGGGAGTATTCAAAGGGCGGATTAGAATACTGTCACGAGTGATTTCTTCGAGAGTCGAAGCTTGAATCATCGACCAACCCAGCTCGATAATCTCACTTGAGTCTTTTGTAACATACAAACCATTTTCGTCACAGGTAGTAGCTATATGAACTACAACATAGACTTCTATCATGGTATAGAGTAGTTGATGCCAACAGTCAGTTCATTAGGATCTGTACAACTGACTTGTTTTTTTCTTTCTTATTGGTATATCGGTTTTATAGTTGAACTTTTCATATATGACTGGTGAACCACCCTATATAACTTTCATGATCGTCGAGATGATCTGTTTATGCGGAATCTGAAGCCTCATAAGCCTTTAACGCCGCTTCACCATCCTGTCTGACGGTCGTCAATCACTTTTGTACGTTTGTTAACGGTCCGAATTCACAGTCCCTAAATAAGAAACTCATTAGCAGCCGTTGAGTAATCAACTGATCAACAAACTTGGCAGCCAGTGTAGTAGTAATAGAAAAATAGTCAAAATTGTTCACATCAGTAGAAAGACCATCTGCAAGGATGGATCCGACCCAACCCTGATTCAATATCAGCCATCGCTAGTGCTATTTAACTGCTTCAATAATCCAAATAGCTTATAAAATCATTACAGATACCCGATAGAATGGATGGAAAAGCGTTCTCGTTCTATCTTTCACGAGATGTGGATGTGCCATTTCGCGTCAAAATGTAAGTTCCAGGGAACAACGACGCCCCTTGGCGACCTAGATACTAACAGAACACAAAAGTGGGCAATTAGAAGGAACGAAGCGTAAATTGCCATATTCTGAGGTCCTAGAGAACCCAGAAAGTGCAATGCTGGCATCGAATATGAAGTAAGTGATAAAGTGTATGATTCCATGAACATGAACATGAACATGAATTAAGATGACGATTTTGTTAACCTGTCTAGCCCTATATCCGATCTCATGGTTACAGTTCAATTATATGCCGATAGTAAACCTCTGACAATTCCAGTTTCAACTCCGTACAAGTCATTTCGAAATGCTAGGAAATGGAACGAATGGGTCACTCTGCCTATAAAGTTTAGTCAGTTGCCACTGTCTTCTCAGCTGGCTATCACTATCTGGGACTTTGATGGAGGAAGAGACTTGGTTTGTTATGGAGGCACTACGGCCAAGTTATTTCAGAATTCCGATTGTACTTTAAAAACAGGGAGACAGAAGCTAAAAGTGTGGCTAGATAAAGAGGCAGATGGTCATAGTAATAGTTGTACTGATAGTACGATTGTATCTGAACAAGAAATGGATCGTTTGGAAAAACTCATCAAGAAACATGAAGCTGGTGACTTGCCATTGGTAGACTGGTTGGATAATCTGACGTTTCGAAAAACTGAACAGATCAATAAAAATCAACGGCCTAATAATGAACATGAGAACATCTTGTATGTTGACTTTGCTCAGTTTGACTTTCCAGTTGTCTTTTCCGATATTGAGTATCCATTGCCAGGTAACAACAATAATCATCATAATAATAATCATAGCAACTCGGGAGCAGTTCATGGTGGGATTATTCCTAACCAGACACGAATGACTCCAACTCCAGATGGTGGTGACATGAATCAGGTCCACCATCGTAGTAATACTAATAGCTCTACAGACATACAAGAACCTAACGACCAAGAGTTTGCTAAACCATTGATCATTGTTAATGATCCAGACCAGAATCGAGAGAATCCTATTGAATCCAAATATCGTCGACTGGTGCGAAACCATAAATCAAGCCAATTTGACAAGGAGTTGAAACCCACTGCTAAGATTCGAGATGATCTGAATGTGATTATTAACTCTCCTGTTCAAGAATTGACTGTAGACGAAAAAAATCTATTGTGGAAATTCAGATACTACTTGACTCGCCATAAACAAGCATTAACGAAATTCCTCCACTCAGTCAGCTGGGACGACCCCGTCGAGGCCCGACAAGCTGTCGAGATGTTACCTCGATGGGCAGAAATAGGAGTAGATGATGCCTTGGAATTGTTGGGACCTGTATTTCGAGATCCAAGTGTCCGTTTGCATGCTGTGGATAGACTACGAAAGGCAAGTGATCATGAATTAGAATTATATTTATTACAACTAGTAGAGGCGCTGAAATTCGAACATCCTGCTGGTGGTAATAACAACAACAATAATAACAACGTTGGACCGCCACCCAAGGCTCATTTGGCTGGGTTTCTCATTGGCCGAGCTGCGCGCAACCCCATTCTAGGCAATTATTTCTATTGGTACGTTGCTGTTGAAGCTCAAGAGAAAACGGAAAGCGCCGAGAAAATCTTCCAGCCGGTTCTTAATCAGTTTCTAATGAGTCTTCAAAACCAATCTCCTATAGCCGGTGAGATTGTTCCTACTGAGAGACTTAAAATGCAAATCAAGCTAATGAGAAAACTGCTTGAAATTGCCAGGAATATTCAATCATCCAAAGAGTCGCGGCCGAAAAAGGTCAGCAAATTACGGGCATTTCTGGCAGATTCCAAAAATGGACTGTTGTCGTTCCCAGCTATTGCGTTACCACTCAATCCAACCGTTAAGGTTGTGGGGTGTGTTCCTGAAGACTCTGCAGTATTTAAGAGCAGTCTTTCGCCCATCAAAGTGACTTTGAAAACTGATGATGGGTTAACCTATCCGATTATGCTCAAGTCTGGTGATGACTTGAGACAAGATCAATTGGTGATTCAGATCATCACTCTTATGGACCAGTTACTTCGAAATGAGAACATCGACCTGAAACTCACTCCTTATCGTATTCTAGCTACTGGTACAAAGGATGGAGCACTTCAATTTATTCCTAATGAGACGCTGGCTCATGTTTTAGCAGAATACCACGGAATCATTCCGTATCTACATAATCATAATCCAGACGAAACAAGCCCATTGAAGATCAAACCAGAGGTAATGGATACGTTTGTTCGCTCATGTGCTGGATATTGTGTCATCACATATATTCTTGGTGTAGGAGACCGTCATCTCGACAATCTTTTAATCTGTCCCGATGGTCACTTTTTCCATGCTGATTACGGGTATATTCTTGGGCGAGATCCCAAACGATTCCCACCAATGATGAAACTACCCATTCAAATTATTGAAGGTATGGGAGGAGCTTCGTCGGATAATTATGATAAATTTCGAAGTCACTGCTTCACAGCATACAATGCTTTGCGCAAGTCTGCCAACTTGATTCTTTCTTTATTTGCCCTTATGACGGAATCGTCTATCCCAGATATCATGGTAGAACGTGAAAAGGCCGTACAAAAAGTTAAAGAGAAGTTTTGTCTTGAAATGACCGAGGCAGAAGCCATGATCCACTTTCAGAACCTCATTAATGCGTCTGTTAGTGCGTTTGTTCCAGTTATGATAGACAGACTACATAATTTTGCTCAATATTGGCGAGCGTGAAAAAAAAAAATATTTATTGACTTGTTAAATATTTATATCATAGACTTAGTGATCATATGAGAGGACAGCCCGAATACAGTCTCCAGCATGCATATCCTTAAAGGCAGTGTTAATGCCCTCTAATGGATGACGATGAGTGATAAACTCGTCGACTTTGAGAATTCCATCCATATAATCTTTGACCAATAAAGGTAGTTGAGTACGACCCTTGACTCCACCAAAGGCAGAACCTCTCCATACACGGCCAGTAACCAATTGAAAAGGACGAGTGGAGATTTCTTTACCGGCAGCAGCTACTCCAATGACAATGGACTGACCCCATCCTTTATGACAAGCTTCAAGAGCACTACGCATAACATCGGTATTACCAGTACAGTCAAAGGTAAAGTCCAAACCTCCATCGGTGATTTCAACCAAGTGTTCTTGAATGGGCTTATCAATGGTCTTGGGGTTGATAAAATCAGTGGCTCCAAATTTCTCGGCCCATGATTTTTTCTTATCATCGAGATCAATGACAATGATTTTACTAGCTTTACGTCCTGCAGCTCCCTGTACAACCGATAATCCTACACAACCAGCTCCAAACACAGCCACCGTATCACCTTCTTGGACATTGGCAGTGATAGTAGCAGCACCATAACCTGTAGTGATACCACAGCCTAACAAACAAGCACGATCAAGAGGAACCGTGGGATCAATGGCCACAAGGGAAATGTCGGCTACAACAGTATACTCTGAGAAAGTCGAGCATCCCATAAAATGGAGTAGAGGTTTTCCTTTACAAGTGAAACGACTAGTACCATCGGGCATGACGCCCTTGCCTTGAGTGGCTCTAATTTTACCACACAAGTTGGTCTTACCGGATTTGCAGAATTTACACTCTTTACACTCGGGAGTATACAAAGCAATGACATGATCACCTACCTTGACACTGGTTACACCTTCTCCAATGCTCTCGACAATACCAGCACCTTCATGTCCAAGGACAATAGGGAAAGCACCTTCTGGATCAGACCCAGATAAAGTATAGGCATCAGTATGGCACACGCCGGTATGAAGAATCTTTATACGGACCTCGTGGGCCTTTGGAGGAGCGACCTCGATCTGTTCAATGGTCAAAGGCTTTCCTGCTTCCCAAGCCACAGCCGCTTTACAAGTGATGGTTTTACCTTCAGTAGACATTGTTTACAATCTGATTTTAAAGAATTGATTTGATTTGATTTGAATCGAGTGAATCGAGTTAGATCTTTTGCTTGCTTTATATACCAATGGCAACCTTAATCTACACTGATAGCCCTTTGATAATAGCCATTATCTCGATGCAATGATGATTTCCGGCACCAAGCGGGAAGGCTTGTGCGGCGAGATGTTTTTTTTTTGCGCTGAGAACGTGGAAATGCATCGGCTGGAGCTTTGCAGCGTATTGTTATCTCTTAACTGATACGACCCTGAAGACCCTGCCTCGGGCCCTTCACCAACAGATTGTTTTCAGTTCAGGGCCTAGAATTCCCCGAGACTATGAAAGTTTTTGGATGTCGGCTTGGCAGCGCCTCAAGGCGGTACTGAAGGGGGGGGAAGTGGAAGCGGGCAGTTGAATTGAGCAGTAATGTCTTGAAGATGATCCAGACCGAGCAGATAGATCAAGACTCGAAGTCATTAATGACAGGCAGTGTCACACATTTAGAGAATTTTTTTCTTAATCTCGTTACGTAACTGGTAAATCGGGGCTGCCACTGGATTATAAAGGCATTTGTAATGAAACAATGATAGTAAACAAGTTTGTAAACAAGTTTGTAAACAGGCCTGTGATGAAGCTTTGTGAATATTCCTGAATATTCCGAGGTGCGTTACGAAGTGCATACCCAAATGCAGGGACAGGCTTCGGTGCATACTGCTTGAACATGGAACTCTTCTTCAGCCTAGCAAACACCGACGAGCTATTCGAGCGAAGCGAGCAACGGGTCTGGGCAGAGCCCAGCCGCCGGAGGCATCACCATCGTTGCGACCGCCAGTCGGATCCACGTGGTTCAGAGTGTATTCATCTACGACAGTTTGGGCTTAAGCTGGTACTTGCGCTTGATATAAATATAGAGGGCGACGATGAAGCCGACGGGCGGCATGAGCCATTCGGCCAAGGAGACGATGACATTGGGTTTCATGACCGATACCAGAGCATCGAGTTTCGAGTATAGCGAGTCCAGCGATGCTTCGTTGTTGATGACATAGTCGGCGAGCAGTCGTTTGTGGGATATGGGCATTTGACTTGCTATACGTTTATCGGCTTCGTCTTCTGAGAGGTGCGGGTCTCGCTTGAGTAGTCGTTGTCGTTGTTGTTGGTCATTACAAGATACTACTACCGAGACTCCACAGTAAGCATCGAGCTTGCTTTCAAACAAAAGAGGTACATCGAGAATAACCATCTGGTATCCCTTGATCCACGCTAGTACAACCTGGCGAGCCATTTCCAGGCGAACTGCCGGGTGTACAATTGAATTGAGCACTCGGCGTTGTTTCTCGTTTCCAAACACTGCTCTACCAAGCACCGGGCGGTTCAAGGCTCCTCCATTAGCTTGGTCTATCAGTGATTCGCCTTCTGGAATCAGAGGCGTGAAATGAGCGATAATCTGTTTATAAGCCTTTGTACCTGGTTCCACTACCTGGCGGGCAATTAGATCCGCATCTATGATAGGTATGTGATGATGTTGTGAGAGGTATTTGGATACGGTAGATTTGCCAGTAGCAATGCCTCCTGTCAGGCCAACAATAAGCATAATGATAATAATGAACCGATATGGAAGTAGTGTTAACTGAGCGGGTGTCAATACATATTATATATATTATATTTTGATGGATCAAGGATCATGAGGAGATATTTCAGGTGGGGCTGGCAGCCCCGCATTAGAGCCCCGCAGAGAGGTTATATGGAAGAAATGCTGGTTGGTGTAGATAATATTATTGTCAGTTAGAATGAATGAGCAATTGAGAGAATAATTGGAGCATAGTTGCAGTTGCTTATTGTTGTGGCAGACGGCAGATTAGCTGGTTATAAGTGGTTTACGCAGGAAGTTGGCTTTCAGTCTCAAAAATGTTATACTTTTTATATACTTTTCACAATATTGATTCGAGCGTTATCAATATCACAATATTTGTAGCACCTATAACACCCACACCCACACCTACACCCACTCACGCTCTTATCATCTCTTATCATCTCTTATCATCTCACATCCACTCTATCAAATCATCTTTCAATTATCTTCCTTACGTCATTGCTAGCAGAGCAGCCCCTGCCCTGGAATTTATTTCTGGCATGTTTGGTTGCGACGATCTTCCAGGGATCTAAGCCCGAATCAAACACGCTTGTTTGCTATCCAGCATCAGGGGAACAACTATAAAAGGGCCTTTAAAGGCCATTGAAAAGTTAAACTGGAATAATATACTCATTCCCCTCATTCACAGTAACCAATGTCGAAATCCACGTTACCAAAAATATTCATCGTTGGAGCAGGAAGCATAGGAACTCTAATAGCCAGTGGTTTAGAATCCACTGTGCCGAAATTGGCCGATGCTGCTTTGATTCTGAAATCTAAAGAAAAACTCCAGGATTATCTTCATCATGATTCAACACTTCGTTTATGGAGAAATGTCGGTCATCAAATGATGATTGAGAAACAGATTCCTGCTCACAGTAGATATCCCAAACTACGACATGGCGGTGGTGATAATGACGAACCACGACCAATTGATAATTTAATAGTCACTACAAAGGCTACTCAGACTGAAGCGGCCATAAATGCCTTGTTACCATCCATTACTCCTTCTACAAACATCTTACTACTACAAAATGGAATAGGCACATATGAGAAATTGTGTGAAAAGTTTTGGCCCGACCGGTCATCACGTCCTTCATTCTTACTAGGAATTACTTCACATGGCGTTCGCCCAGCTGATATTCCTTGGACTTATAAATATGTTGGAATTGGAGATATCAAGTTGACCAAGGTACCAGAAGACGTGGATCCATTAGCTACCAATCACCATAATCAACCACGTGAACATGATGATTATCATCAATATGAAGCTCCAGGAACTAAAATTGTCCGAGAAAATCGTGGTGACGGTATAACTCCTTCTTTAGAATCCAACAACGACAGTCCCACTTCTTCCGAGGAAGCAGTTAAATCAGATTATTCGGATCTCGATGTTGTACTTGATGAGGCTCGAAAAGGTCAGCATACTGATTCCGAGGCAGCTGTGAAAAGTGAGTACACTGATTTAGATATCCATCTTCACAAGGCAAGAAAAGGTGGTCCAACTGATTCGGAAGATGCTATCCGAGCTGAGTACTCGGATCTTGATATCCATCTTCAAAAGGCTCGTAAAGGTAACCCTACAGAATCTGAAGAGGCGGTTCGAGCAGAGTATTCCGAGCATACAACTGAACCTACAAAGGAGCCACCCTCGCCAAAACCAGATGTTCATTCTACAGCAGACCCTACCGATTCGGAAGCATCTGTTAAAGCCGACTATACGGATCCATTAGAATCTCATCGCAAGCAAAATGCCATTCCTGAACATCTCCCTGAAATTTTTAAGGCCCTATTAGGAGCCAAGTCATTTTTGAACGCTCGAGTTTTGTCATATTCCGAGTTTCGAGTCGCCCAATACGAAAAACTAATTGTAAATGCATGCATCAACCCTTTGACGGTCATTTTCCGTTGCACAAATGGTAAACTTTTAGATCTCGATCATTCCGAAAAATTGCTCTATGATATTATCAAAGAATGTTGCGCAGTTCTAAGAACACATGCTCGGGCCACTTTCACCGATGAAGAGGTCGTGGATCTTTTGAACACTCAATTGAACCCTCATCGCATGCTGAACATTGTACAGGAAGTCTGTGAATCTACTGCCAATAACAAGTCTTCAATGCTCGTTGATGTGGAATGTGGGAACGATACGGAATTGCCATACATCAATGATTACATTGTGCAATTAGGTAGGATTCACAAGAAGCGAACTGATCGAAACTCCATGCTTTCACAGCTCGTCAGAATCCAGCTCGCCATATCCCGGCAATCTGAGAAAGACTATGTTCCTCTATCTCTTGAATTTTAGTGTAAATAATTATATTGAAATGTATTTAATTTGAGCTACCGCTATCCGCGTGTTGGGACCCTTTGGTGGTTGCAGTTGTCGCTAGATATTTGTCGATAATCTCAATATAACCATTAATTATGTTGCTTGGTGACAGCTGTAGAACCTTGTCTCTTATTGGTAACAGCAACTGTCTCAACAACCTCACATTTCCTACTTGATATTTGAGTCCATCATTGATACCTTCGCACATCAATCTTAGGCTTACAGGAACATGGTCGTCGTCCTCCTGTAGACATGACAGTGCCACTTCGGTCCGAAATGATGGCCCATCGATATTCAGTGTGTAATCACCTAGATATCCTAGCTCGGTAAGAATATGTTTTTGCCCTTCAGAAAGAAGCTCTAATAGGTCCTCAGTAATGTCCAAACTATCCCAAGGATTATTTGGAACAGTGAATCCATACTCGCATAGTAAGAAAGAGTTATCATGTGGGCCATATGCTAATAGCAACTCTTCTCCGCAAGTATATGCCTTTCTTGTAGTAACAATCATTCCGGTAGGAGTAACATCCACTTTAACAGTTTGGTGCTGATTTACCGGAGTATGGTTTAAAAAATCAATGAATGGTGCCATAGTCATGTTATCATTTCCCGGCAGTTTCATATATAAGCAGCGCGAGTTAACACAAAGCCAAGACTCTAGAAATAGGTCGTATGAAAGGTCCGGTTCCAGCTGGTCTTTTACTACCACTGATCTTACAGCCTCGAAATCTTGTGCAAACTGCTTTTTCTGTTTTGAAACATGTTCTTGAACTGATTTCGCCATCAGCTTCAACTGATCTTCCGACATGGTCAAGGGAACTTCTGCAAACGAGTCTAAACGAGGCAGATTCGATAAAAATGGGTACCAGTAGCTATTAACATCATGTCTATACAAAAGTATCACCAAAGTGAGTTGTTGATGTGAACTTAAATTATTCCAGCTAGCTGTCCAATGCGAGCATGTCAATTTAATCGTCTGTTTATTCAGAAGCTGTTTCCTACGTACCACCAGGATCTGGCTCCCGGCTTGTAATGGCTGTGTACAAACCACCGATCTTCCACGGCCGGCAATATCAACAACTTTTATTTTCGATGAGATCGTAGCATTCCCATCTCTCAACCATTGATTCAAGCTGGATGTCATTAATTTCTATTTTTTGATCCATTCTTGATATTTCATTAATTTATCAACATGATTACTGTAACAGGAAGCTGACCCTAACCATATTGATATATCCCTGGGCTCGTTCTCATCGTTGGTGTAATTCCATCCAGTGTCGTATGTTACTCCAATAGCTATTGAGATATAGCCACGGGTCTGGGCGAAGCCCAGCCGCCGGAGGCAGAGCCCACCCCCCCGTCGCCCGGCGTGTAGCGCCTCCGGCGGCTGGGCTCCGCCCAGACCTGTTTGTGCTCGCTTCGCGAGCTGCTGGGACGGGCAGCTGTGTGGTCCATGCTCTCCGCGAAGCGGAGCCACGGGTCTGGGCAGCGCCCAGCCGCCGGAGGCAGGGCCCACGGTGGGTCAAACGCAGGCTTCTCACTGATGTTTATCCTCGCACCTATACTCCGACCTGGACCTCTTCAACATCTATCGCAGGTTTACCTTCGAGGTGTTTATCACGTGACTGGAGGACCTTTTCTTCACCGTCATCACCGTCTGATCTGCTTTTTCAATTGACCATCATCCACCATGAACGTTCTTGTATACTCCGGCCCGGGTACTACTATCGAGTCGGTTAAGCATTGTACAGAGTCTCTTCGGAAAATTCTATCTCCTTTCTATGCAGTGGTCAACGTCAATGCCAAGATCATTCGAAACGAGCCTTGGGCAGGTTCGACAGCATTGATTGTCATTCCTGGAGGGGCTGATCTCCCGTACTGCCGTGAATTGAATGGCCATGGAAATGATGTTATTAGAAAATACGTCAGACAGGGTGGAAAGTATCTTGGATTATGTGCAGGTGGATACTATGGAGCATCAAGATGTGAATTTGAAGTGGGCGATCCCGAGATGGAGGTTAGTGGAAGTAGAGAGTTGTCGTTTTATCCTGGTATCTGTAGAGGATCTGCTTTCAAAGGCTTTAAATATGGAAGTCATGCTGGTGCAAGAGCCACTATGATTGGTGTCAACAAGAAAAATTTCAAGGAAATCGGTGATGGAGATGCTTTGGATGACTTTAACTGCTACTTCAATGGTGGTGGATACTTTGTTGATGCTGAGCGGCTTGAAAAAGACGGCGTTAGTGGAGTTGAAATATTGGCTCAATATAAAGACAAACTGGATATAGACAATGGGAGTGCTGCTGCTGCTGTTTATACTAAATTTGGTAAAGGAGGTGCCGTTTTGACCGGGGTTCATCCCGAATTCAGCTTTCTTTCAAGTGTATCAGGAAAGGCCGAATCAGACAGCTCGGATGCCATAGAACAATCAGTTGTAGATGCTGTCAATGCCGACAACTCCAAAAGAGTCAACTTTCTAAGGTACACTCTAAGTAAACTAGGTCTTAAAGTTAATTGGGATGATACTACTAGTAGTAGTATTCCTCGACTTACAAGGCTAAAACTGACATCTCTCCGACCTGCCGCTGCTCGATCACTTGTTGCTCACCTGAAAAGCGAAATCGGATTTACAGGCGAACACAAGAATTTACTGGTTGGAAATAATGACACATTTCGCATAATTGAAGAAGTTGATGATCAGAATCAATCGAATGATCTTTTGAACAATGATAGTGAAGAGTTACCTGAAAATCTTGACAAAGTAATCAAGGATGTTGAACTAAGCCGATCTTCACGTCCTAATCATCGGGATACGCCGTATTTCAATCATCAAGTATATTACGAGAATCTTGAAGCATTGCAGAGCAGAAACAGCCTGAAAGGAGAATTGGGATCTATACTTCTTTATGGAGAAGTCGTCACATCTACTTCTACAATGCTTGACAAGAATTACTCACTTTTACGCCATCTCCCCAACGGGTTCACTGCTGTTGGCACCATTCAAGTCAGCGGTCGAGGAAGAGGTAATAACGTGTGGGTCAATCCTCCTGGAGTGTTGGCGGTTTCAGGAGTCATTAGAATGGCTATGGGAGTTGATACACCCTCAATCATATTTGTACAATATCTTGTATCGCTTGCAATTGTAGAGGCTATTCTAGGTTATGGACCAGGATATCAAGAAATGCCCATTCATTTGAAATGGCCTAATGATGTATATGCTAAAACTCCCCCTCATATGAACTTGAAGGAAGAATATCTAAAGGTTGGCGGGATCATTGTGAATAGCAATGTTTTCGATGGGGAATACGTTCTTGTTTACGGAGCAGGCACCAATGTTACGAATCCCGCCCCAACGATCTCATTGAACCTCGTTCTGGATGCTCTTAATCAAGAAAGACGCAAACGTGGTCAACCACCTTTACCTAATTACAATCAAGAAGTACTTCTTGCTCACTTTGTCACCACTCTTGAAAAAATGCTTTATTCATTCAAACACCAAGGATTCTCGGCCTATGAAGACTTGTATTATAAGAGATGGTTACATGGTGGTAAAATCGTCACTCTTGAGCAGTATGAGAATACCAAAGCTATTGTTCGAGGCATTACATCAGATTTTGGTCTACTGGTAGTTGAAGAGGTGGACAGAAATGACAACCCAACCGGACGTAAATATGAGCTTCAACCAGACGGCAACTCGTTTGATATGTTTAAAGGACTGGTCAAAAAAAAGGTTTAACTTAACTCCCATAGACATAACATTTATTAGATGCAAATATATAGTCACTAAGACATGATGATGTAGAATGCAGTGTAAGTGGAAATGGCTCCAAGGCCAACAAGCCATTTTGCAACCATCGGCTCCACAAGGTGGCCCATGTTGACATATGACTTGTCATCTGCCCATGGAGTGTAAGACTGGGGCAAATACATTGCAAATGGATATTCAAACGTGTCAAGGCGACCTGCTTGAGCGGCCGCAGTAGTATTACTGGTGGAATCAAATACATATAGAGTGTATTGCGACGTCACGAGGTCAATGGTATTGTTTGCAGCCCACTCTTTAGTATCCCATACAAACTTGGTTTGAGTGGCAGGTAATTCGGTTGTCACAGTATAAGTCTGAGAATTAGTTGAGCAATATGCCAAAACATCTAGAGCCTTTGGAGTGATGGAAAGCGATGTGTAGGTCCATTCAAACGATGCAGTTTGGCCAATCTTGACATATGTGGTAGTTACTGAGCTAGGATTCGGAACCACCATGGTTATACCTCCAGCTGGTGCGTTGGAATCAATAGATATTGATGTGGATGTAGTAGACGACGTGGTTTTACTTTTAGTCTTGGTTGTATCGGATGTCGTTACATGTGTCGTTTTGCCAGTGGTTTGTTTGGTAGCTTTCCCGGAAGACGTCGTCTTGTCTTTTTTTGTATTGGCTGTAGTGGAAACGTCTTGAGACACGACCTGGATGGCCTTTGATGTTTCGGCGGTTTCAGATACGACCACCATATCATCGCTATTCGCTCTTTTGATGGCGATATTGTGATTATTTTCTACCTGAAAGTGAGCAGCCTCTGCAGTTATGAGTAGAGTGATGATGAGAAAGCCCCAAATCCGTCTGATCGGGGTCATTTTGAGTTTAATCAAAGTAGTTGGTTTCTCTTCTATCTCGCTTCTTTTCGCTTTTTCGCTTTTTCGCTTCTTTTCGTGTCTTTTCGTTTCTATCCGGTAGACTTGTTTCTTTCCTAGTTGGATCTGGTATTTTCCTGTTTCTGGTACTTCGACCTTTTCAACCTTTTCAACCTTTTTCAAGCTATTCAAACGTCACTGGTTCCTTCTCTTCGCGATCCACCAGTTCGTAGGAGATTTGAAGTTTTATTTATTTGAAAGAACGTGCCGTGGTTTGTGTGTATAATTCTATTTTAGGACCATTTGGATATGCATTTTCTGATATGCATTTTCTGCCTGATCTGGTGTGCTCCCAACCAGATAGTATGTTATTAAAGGTCGAATTGCATCGTTATTGGCAATGGTTGTAGACGTGTAGTCGAGTAGTCAAGAGTAATCGTGTAGTCCTGTAGTCCTGTAGTCGAATCGTAGGTCATGGTTATCTATTTGTTATCTTACACAATTACGCCAGTCCAGACGTCCAGATGAGCTCGAGGTACAAGCGCAACCAGAAATGGACCCTTAATCTAAGCCTCATTCTGTACGGCTTATCATCATGCACGAAACGGTTGCTACGGAAACCCACGTAAATATGTAAACAAATGCCTAATCTATCTTCACCAGTCTCTCCAACTACCAACTATCAATCCCAATTACCAATACCAACACCAATACCCAAAACATGGAAACCTCGTTCAATCTGGCCGAGGCATTCTCGACGTTCTTGAAAAACCCAAATGATCTGGTCTCAGACATCGACACAGAAGACCATTCAACTGCCATTGATGAAATCACTGATAAACTTGCCATCAGTCCAGAGACTATAACAGACGAGAGATGCTTCAATCTGTTTAAATATACTCTAAAGTGAGTGAAATGTTCAAGCTGGAATCGTGTATAAAATACTAACCCTACCAGTGACTATAGCGAGATTACAGAAAAGAACCGCGAACAGCTTTTGGATCTCATCATTAGTGGATTGCAAAGCGCAGCCAAGACAGGCTCGAGATCAAGAACAGATAACATAGAAGATAACGAGGATGTTGTTTACCAACTAAAACTTACAAAATCTCTACTGGAGAGATACATGTTTCTGTTACAATGGTACTTGGTTAACTTGGAACAGAGTCTAACAAAACTAAATGTTACCAGTACTACCACTGCTAGTGGAAAAACGGCATCCAACAAGAACAACAAACAATTCCAGACTGGCGTTTCCCAGATTATCATATCTTACGACACAGTCTGTAAATGTCTGAAGTCTGTATCAGAAGAACTGTTCGTAACCACTTCAGACAGAGACTTATTTGCAGGACTGTACCTTCGTCCAGTATACTTGTTCCTTGAGAATGATCAGCTCGTGAAAAATGAATCAGTTCGAATGCACCTCTTTAAATGTATTGGAATGTCTGTCAAAACACATCGTCAACAAATGACTGTTCTGACCTCGCTATTACAGCTACTGATCTACTATGAACATTTATCCGAGCCATTAGCCGAACTCCTACAAATTCTTTACGAACAATATGACCACTCTGGAGTTGGAGACGAGCTTCTTCGAGAGCTCAGCAATAAATCTTTCAATAATAATGATACCAAAGGTCCCAAAATCATCTCACTTTTCCTTATTAAACTCTCAAAACTGGTACCTCTTTTAGTCATGAAAAATATGACGGTTGTAGTCAAGTTTCTCGAAAGTGAATCTTTTACTTTGCGATGTGCTATTATTGAGGTATCTGGTAATATCATTATAGACATTTGTCGTCGAGGAGGCGATGACGAGCTTCATAAGACTCATATCGACGTGTTACTGGACTTGGTGGAAGAAAGGACCATGGATATCAACCCCTTTTGTAGATCCAGATCTCTACAAATCCTAGCATCGGTTTGTGAGCTGGACATGAAGTTTGTCAAACGGCGTCCGAATATGACAAGAATCGCTGTCCAGGCATTAAGAGATCGAGCCACTTTAGTACGAAGACAGGCTATCAAGCTCGTTAATCGACTAATATCTACACATCCATTCAACCAGTTGCATGGATCTCAGTTGGATATGAAAGAATGGAAAGCTCGACTATCAGCAGTCAACCTAGAGTTGAATAAGATAATGCCCTCAAATGATGGAGATATATCAGTATTAGATCCAGAAGCACTAGACAATCCATCAGATGACGAGGATGGTAGCAGCTCTCCTAAGAAATCGTCAATGTCGATTCCATCTCCTGAGAGTACAGAACTGATTGAAAAACTCCAGTTAACCGCCAAATACTACAGCGAGGCCATTGAGTTTATTAGTCTAATCCACGAAGCACTAGACAAAGTAGAAACTCTGCTATTATCAAAACATAAAAGCGAAATCATCGATTCAATGGACTTGTTTGTTTTAGCAGATGCATATGGAATACAGCATGCTAGCGCTGGAATCCGAAAAATGCTTCATCTGATATGGGCCAAAGCCAATAATGATGAAGGTCAACAGATTCAAAGCCATCTTGTCAATTGCTATCAGATTTTATTCTTTGATACTCCAATCGGCATGCCGGAAAAGGAGGCCAATATCTTGGTTGCAAGAAATCTAATGAGTCTGACTTATGGAGCCACTCTGGCTGAATTAGCTTCTCTTGAAAAGCTTTTAATGATGGCCATGGAAAAGAATCAGCTAATATCACCCGGTGTGATCCGAACCCTCTGGAAAGTATATAATTTTCAACAGAGAGAAATCTCCAAATCTCAGCGAAGAGGATCAATTATTATCCTTGGTATGATTGCCAAAGCAGATCATTCGGTGGCAACTTCTGGTATGGAAATGTTACTCAAAATTGGACTTGGTGAACAGGGCCAAGCTGATCTGGGTCTGGCCAAGTACACATGTATAGCCTTGCAGCAGTGTGTATCTGAAGATGAGTGGAAGAAAGCCAATATAGGTAGCCCTGTGAGATTACCAGTAACTCATGAAGCCGTTGCAGCTCTTTCCAATGTTCTCATCAATCACTGTGAGGACTGGGAATGGTTTGGAGTGGCGGAACAGGCAATCAAGGCTATTAATGACTTGTGTGAATCTCCCGATATCGTGTTTTCGGAAATCATTCGCACTAAAACGAAACAAATATTCCATGTGGGTAGCGAAGAACAAAGTATGACTCCCGAACAAAAGGAAGCGTCGCTAAGTCAGCTTTTATTTATTGTAGGGGATGTGGCATTAAAGTCAATGGTTCATCTTGAGAGATGTGAGATTCTGTTTAAACGTTCAAAAATCGCATCAGAAAAGGTAAATGCTGGTAAGCGCAAGTCAGTGGTGTCTGGAGATAATGCGTCTAAACCTTCTTCTTCTTCAACAACTACTGAGCAGGAGCAGGAGGATGATCTCAATGCTGCTGTGGGTGGAGGTACATCTGAGGATGACTTTTCCGAAGCAATTGCCTATATTCGTGAACGGGAATTGTTATATGGCAATAAGTCATTACTTACAAGATTTGGAGTAATGGTGTCCAATATCTGTCGACAAGGATTAGCCAAGAACCTGAATGAAAAGTTAAACGTTTCTGCCACTCTATGTTTAGCCAAGTTCATGTGTGTATCAGCAAATTATTGTGAACAAAACTTGCCTATTCTCATGGCCTTAATGGACAAGTCAGATAACTCGACTATTCGAAGCAACTGCGTACTCGCGTTGGGCGACATTGCAGTGTGTTTCAACTACATGCTGGATGAAAATACCGACTTTTTATATCGTCGACTTCATGATAGATTCTCAGTGGTGCAAAGAACATGTCTTATGACCCTTACGTTCTTGATTCTAGCAGGCCAAGTCAAGGTCAAGGGACAACTTGGAGAAATGGCTAAATGTTTGGAAGATCCAGATAAGCGGATCTCAGATCTGGCAAGAATGTTCTTTACTGAGTTATCGACAAAGGACAATGCTATTTATAACGGATTCATTGATATGTTCTCTATGCTGAGTGCTGATTCAGGACTCTCACAGGACTCGTTACACAAGATTCTTCGATTCCTTGCTACGTTCATTGACAAGGAGAAGCAAGTTAAACAGCTATCCAGTAAACTATGTGATCGATTAATTCGAAGTGAGAATCAAAAGGCATGGAATGATATCAGTTATGTACTAGGCATCTTGCCTCATAAGAGTGAAGTCATTGAAGCTAAGCTGGCAGAAGGGTTTAAATTCACGCCAGTGGTTGTAGAGTAGTAGTAGTAGTAGTAGCGTAGAATATCGGCCATTAATACATTAATTATACGAGGGACATGAGAATAATAACTTAGATGGAGTCTTAGATGGTCATATTATGCAAAAAGGCTATATTTATTCGTTATTCGTGGCATCGCTCGAGTCGTTATCATTATGATTTTCATTGTTATTCAAAGTTGAGGAATAGATCATTCGGTGATGAGGATAAAAGGACTGCTGGGGATGAAGGTTGTTATAGCGGCAATATTTGTCATAGCGAACATTTATTTCACGACCTTTGAACGTGGCTTTATCGAAAAGTTGGATTGCTTGGGCAGCGTCCTCTTCGGTGTAGAAGCTGGCAATGGCAAACCCTTTTGACCTGCCATTGTCGAACTCGGGGATTTCTACTCTATAGATGTTTGTTTCTGTCCGTAAGAAGTCCTTTAAATCTTGCCATTGAGTGGTGAAAGGAATCTAAATGTCAGTTACTCGATCAGCCCAACTATGAAAAATATAACTTACATTACCAATAAATAACCGTTGGCGGTCTGACACAACAGTGTTCTGTCGATGATGGTACGTGGTAGGTATATGTGAATTTATCAGATTGAATTGTTGCTGAGGGTCATACGAGTGCCCGTAGTAGGCGGGAGCAGAACTATTCCAAACGTCTTGTGGTGGCTGTTGTTGATATGCATGAGAAGCTAGCGAGGCATTCTGAATCTGAGGCGAAAACATGGGATACATGACAGTA
The DNA here is from genome assembly GCA_030555635.1 of Sugiyamaella neomexicana. Lineage (NCBI taxonomy): Eukaryota > Fungi > Ascomycota > Dipodascomycetes > Dipodascales > Trichomonascaceae > Sugiyamaella > Sugiyamaella neomexicana. The sequence goes on from JANIWN010000075.1 coordinate 52,399, forward strand.
GAAGGGTTGGAAGTTTGTGATAGTGGTGGTGGGGGTGGAGGAGGTGGCACATTGGCATGTTGAAAATGGTATTGATTAGAGGAAAGCTGAGGCTGTGGTGGTGGTGCGAACCCAGATAGTGGCCGGGCAAAGAACTGTTGTTGCTGTGGTGGTAGTGGTGGTGGTGAAAATACTGATGGTGATGATGATTCTAGAGGAATAGGGGAGGCAGTATGGGAAATATTCAAGGGTCTCTGGTCCAAAACTTGTGGACTACTAGTTATAGAGGAGACAACGGTAGGCTCTAACAAATTCGAATCGTCAGCAGGACGTGTAAAAGAAGTCTGTAGAGGACTGGGTAAAGTCGGAGCGGCAACAGCAGCCATTGTCGAGGCAGCAGCCGCCGCTACTAGTATATGACCTGTTGGCAGCATCAAGCCATTGAGGCTTTGAGCGCACGAAATGGCATTTGCCTGGCCCTTGATTGTCACAAAAGCTATGCCAGGAGCAGCGATCTTGATATAAATGACCGGCACATTTGGAGCAACAGACGATATTACCGATAACAACTGTTTCCACTGATAGTTGGGAGGTACGTTAGTGACGGTGGTAGTGTAAGTATCGTTGTGATAATGATGATAATTTGGACGAAACGTTGTAATATCTGAGGAATAAATAAATGGAGGTGATTGCTGCTGTAGATGGGAAGTTTGTGAAGACATCGGTAATGGAAGATAATTGGGCTGAACAGCGGTTATAGGTGTATTCTTGTCCGATTCTGGATCTGGAGATTGTGACGGCACTGTTTGGTGGTGTTCGTGAATGACGCCGTTTTGATTATCATTTGTTATTCCGTTGCTAGCAGACGGCGGATTATTATAGCCAAACGCAGCCGATGGTGAGTTTAGCTCGCCGTTATCATTAAGACTCAGAGTTTGAAGTGGAGGCAACTCGTCGGCATATGGAGCAGCATTTTTGGCTCCAGTCCTAGAGTTTGGCCTTACAAAGGAATGGGATCTAGTGGATCCATTCAAGTAGTAGCCGGTAGGAGGAGGATATCCGTCATAAGCATAATTATAGCCATAACTGTCATTTATGGGTGTAGTAGCGCTATCACTGCCATTATTATGATTTCTGACATCATCATAGTCCGAGTCGATAATTGCAGAGTCTCCACTGGGTCCACTGACACTGCCATTACGGCCATTAAGACTTTCGTAGCTTTCTCTACGATCCCGGTCAATGGATGAAGATACGATAACAGGCCTTGACGAGGTTGGAGTCGACGATACTATTGGTGGTGGAGCATCTCTTGGCTTAGAAGAAGAAGAAGGGGATGATGTGGACGATATTGACGATGAGGAATTGGTGGTATTGGCAGCCGAAGCAGATGACGCCGGCTTCGAGGGGCCTGAATCAATGTCCTCGGGATTCAACTGGCTTGGAATCATGCTCACGGGATTATCTGTCAGTGGGGCTACTGTGGCCATTCTATTGAAAAGATGTTTTTCTTTTGCGATTAGGGATGAACAACAAGTGTAAGTCAATCCGTGAGGTGATACAAAAGTAAAAATAAAAATAAAAAAAACAGGAGCAGCACTCTCGCTGGCTTGGTCGTGTGTGAGATCTATTTGTCGCTTGCTACTTTTTTTCTAATATCCAGTCAGTGACATGTATTTTGAAGCAGTTGAATTGAAGTGCAAACTGACAAGCCCCCTTGGTCAAGTTATAAATTGGACAGATCCAATGGCATGTAAAGATAAGAGAATCGCGAGGTCTTGTATCCGTGAGCACGTGGTTCTGTCCGGATTCTTACACTCGAGTCTCAAAGAAAGATTAGCAGTTGAGTAGTGGTGGTGATGATGGTGAAGGTATTAATGTAAGCTCCATCTAGCAGGCTCAAGATACGGTATGGCAGAGAATCAATGGGCAAATGCAAGGTAAGTAGGTAAGTGGGCGATAGCAGCAGGCAAGCGGGCGATAGCAGCAGGGAGGTAGGTAGGCAAGCGGGCGATAGCAGCAGGCAGGTAGGTAAGCCAAGCCGGTAGGTAGGTAGGCTGGTAGGGAGACAGGCTGGTAGGGAGACAGGCTGGTAGGGGGACAGATTGGTTGGGAGGGAGTTAGGCAAGCCAGCAGGCTAGCAGGCTAGCAGGCAGACATGGGCATGGTCCAGCGAGAGCCATAGCGACAGAGCAAAGGCGGGGTGCGGGGCCTGGGTCTTAATGCCCCTCGGTGGAATCTGCCCGCCGTGGGGCCTGCTCGACTTTGCGCGTTCCTCCAGCGGGGGTGGATGTGGAGCTGTCAATTCATGCATTGGGAGTTTATCGTGCATGTGGATATGTCCGCCGGGTATCGTGGGGAGTTAGGCTCAGCACTCAGGGGTATTCAGGGTCATTAAAGGTCAAACGAGCATGTCAACGTTGGTTATGCCATGAGCAGGCTTTCAGTTAATCGTAGCTGTCCCTAGCTGTCCCTAGCTGTCCCTAGCTGTCCCTAGCTATCCCTATAGCTATCGAGATTTCGCTGACTGGGATATTGAAACTGAGGCCAAGCTCCAGACCAACTACGAATGCACCACACCCCTCCCGCTGCCACGAGCCGACCCCGAACACACCTACATTTCACCCCATCAACACATCTCGAGCGCAGCTGGAGCAACGGGTCTGGGCAGAGCCCAGCCGCCGGAGGCAGACCCAGGCAACCCCATTACTCGGCCCCTGAACCGCGAACCATGGCCGTGAGCCCAGCGGCGCCAGCGGCGGATCGACCCGCGCGGCGCGTAGCTTCGCGAGTTGCCTTCTAGGTCTGCCAGTCCGAGGAGAGCGAGTTTGTTCAGTATCAACGAAACACACTATGCCCAGCTATGCGAGTCTGAAAGTGATTGAGCTCAAGGAGCTGTTGAAGGAGCGCGATTTGGGAGTGTCAGGGACCAAGCCGGAACTGATAGCTCGTTTGGAAGAATCTGATGCTCAGAAGGGAGTGAGCGGGCCCGAGACGGCAGCTGTTGTACCAAGTACCACTGGTGGTGGTGCTACTGTAACTTCTACAACTACGGCTACCAGTGAGCCAACAACGTCTGAGACATTATCTGCTGGTGCCGCTGCTTCTTCAACGTCTACTACTTCTAATGGTGAAGCGGTTACCAGCGAAGGCGGTGCCGTGGAGCCCGCTTCCACAGAGTCTCAAGTGGAGGAAGTGATTACCGAGCTCCAAAAGCGAGTGAACCGCCTGACAAAATACGGCCAGCCCGAAGAGGCGGCCGAGCTCAAAAAGCAGATCGATCGCATCCGCAAACTCGGCATTTCCGAGTACACTGGCTCCAACAAGCTGCTGAAGTCGGTCAAGAACCTCTCAGCCAGCTCGGTCACCAAAACCCCGGCGCCTGCCACGTCCAAGTACAACATTCCCGAAGACGTCGTCGCACGACGCAAGGCCAGATTCGCTAGCAGCACGTAAATATATATATATATATATCCATCTGACTGTATATTGGCTCTGCCTCCGGCGGCCGGGCGCTGCCCGGACCCGTTTGCACGAGCTTCGCTCGTGGGCTTCGTGCTTTACTTGAAGACGACGACCTGCTCGCGTAGCGAGCACAACGGGTCCGGGCAGCGCCCGGCCGCCGGAGGCAGACTCAGGGAAAAAGAGACCGAATGGATTACAGCACGACAGATCTATGGAGGCCGGTGGCCATAATGCAGAGTATTAGGAGTCCGAATCCGAGGGAGAGTCGATGTAGCGCGTAGGCAGGACGACGGGCGGGGATTTCAGGGGCGCTGGAGCCGGTGCTGCGTCAACGCTGTCGCTGTCGATAGATGGCGGCGAGGGGGGGCCATTGCTGATGGAGGGTGAGACCGACTTGGATGGCGCTGGCGAAGGCTGGGCGTCGCGTGTTAGTACGAGGCTCTCCATGGCCCGTCGAAGCTCTTCACCATTGGCCAGGTCATCGACGTCGACGTCACAGCGGTCTTCGGAAGGCGTGAACTTGGCTTCGCCTTTGGCCTTACCAAAGTCGATATGCACAGTAGGGATGTCCAGTCCGAACACAGGAATCACCGGGTACCATAGACGATCACTGTCTTCTTGTTCTTGTTCTTCGTCATCGTCATCGTAGCGGTCGTCGTAGTCGTGTTCATCCGCTTGGTCGTATTCATCTGCTTGGTCGTGTTCATAGAGTTTGGTGGATTCGGCATTCCAGAATTCGGTGGTGCTGATAGTGATACGACGGTCCTCGTGGATGAATGGATATGGCAGACAGGTCTCGAGCTCGAAGAACGACAGCGGGTCCACTGCCGGTTGCGACGAGCTATTGACCAATGTTCCTGTACCCTGGGAAGAGAGCGAGACCGATGACGGTGTACTTCGGTCGCTCTGATCAAGACCGGGATTCTCGTCGTCCTCTTGGCCGTCTTCAGCTTCGTCTTCGTATTCGTCTTGTTGTTGTTGTTCGAAATTGTCGTCTTCCTCGTGCGCTGTAGACACTATCTTATACGGATCTGCCATGGCCACGTTGGGAAGATCATACTTCCATACACTGTGACCAGAAGTTGGGTCTGCAATGAGAATCTGGCCCTGTTTCAATAATAATAAATGCGACTCTCTGTCTCGAGAAGAAGACAGCTTCTTCGTGGTGGCACTTGCATCACCACTACCTATACTACCAAGCCTGTTATTATTATAATTGTTGCTGTTATCGGTGCCGCCGCCATATTTATTGCCTATCAATCCACCATTGACATAGACGATATCCTCAACTCCCCAGTTGGATAATTTCCAGACTTTATTAGTAGCAGTATCAAACGATAATCTCTTATCAAACCAGTGAAGGCTTCCTCGGTCGTGAGTTACTAGACCAAAACCTCCTCTCGTATCCCATGCAATTCGTCGAATACGAGCAGCAACTTTGCCTCTAGCATATCTTCCCGTCACAGTGATTTCTCGCGGCACAAACGATATATCATACGTATACATATGATGACCCTTGGATGACACTGTCAGTAATGTGGCATCATATGGAGACAGAGACACGTGAGACAATCCTTCCAGAGGTGGGAAGCAGCAAATCGACGTCTCAGTTGGAACATCGATAATCTGCACAAGACTCGTCGACGACTGGTCGGAAAACAGCAAGCTTCCAAGCAGTTTCAACGACGATTTGGAGGATCCTTTGCCGGCTCCGCTTCCCCCTCCTCCTCCTCCTCCTCCTCCTCCTCCGCCGCTACCGCCACCACCTGAGCCAGCAGAATTGGGTCCACTTGTAGATGAATATAAATGATGATGGTCTCCAGATCCTTCTTTGGAAAGATAGTACTTTAAACCAGAAAAGCCTGCTTCTGATAATGATTTGAGTGAAGTCACCGCCGTGGATGACAAGCTTTCCATGACTCGTTCGTATAATGGGCCCGAGGGAGGCAGATTAACTGGCGTATGGGCATTGGGCAGGAATCCTAGCCGATTGGAATGGCCTATGCCTGTGCTGGTGGTACTACTACCATTACTGTTATGACGATTGCGACCAAGTCGAGCGCTGCCACTACCATCACCATCACCAACGCCATTGCCACTGCTAGCACTACCATTTCCACCACCTCCACCACCTCCACCACCACTACTAGCACCACCGCCTCCACCACTACCACCACCACTAGCTTTAGGCATCAGAGCTAGCCATCTGCCTTGTAAATCAAGTAAAGCAGTTCCGTCTGCGGCAATGGCCACTTCTAAACCAGATAACGCTAGAGGATGATAATTCTTAAGTGAGAACAGAGTCACGAGCCCCGAACTCGTCACCACCGCCATATACGATGACGACACGCCAGTGAAGATCTGATACGGACCTGGGCCAAACGATGCGGGCGGCAGTACCAACGTATGAACCAGACTGGGTTTATAGCACAGCTGGTGGACCTCCAAATAAGTGGTTCGTGACCGCACGATCTGAACCACCAGCACAATGTTCGCGTGATCACCACGAACACCCGAATCAATCACTTTGGCATCCACCACACATCCGTTGATGCCATGAGTCGAGCCTAGAAAGTCTAGAATGCCTCCTGCCCGAGGCTCGTACCTCCACACCTGAACACACGTGGGGTACACACATACCACCAGTCCGTCTCCAGTCATAATCACGTTCGACAGCCCACACTCGGCCGACGTCATCCCATGGCCACTACTCACTGGTGGCGACGAGCCACTCATAAGCCCACCGCCACCACCACCACCTCCACCACTGCCATCTACACCACCGGCACCACCGCCATCACTGGCAAATAACTTCGACTTGGTCCAACTAGCGGCCGACGAAAAAAAGTCTTGGCCCCGAAACGCAATGGGCGTCTTATGGATCTTGGTCGGATCGTTGGACGTGGAAATCTGGTACGCGAAACTACTGACGGGAGCTGACGATCGAGCCATTGTATCCAGTCTGGTTAGAGCGAACAACATGTTAGTGGATGGGAACACTGGGTACGCCTCCGGCGGCTGGGCGCTGCCCAGACCCGTGGCTCCGCTTCGCGGAGAGGTGGAACTTACCGGTTTATGAGTATCGTGTCAAGCAATGGATCAGGAAGCAAGAACGTCAAGTTCACGTCAAGTTCACCCCGAGATCAGACCGCCTGGCGGGCGAGTTCTCACTAAAACACAATCCACAATTCACACACTCTCACCTCTCCAATAACGGATCGAGGTTATTCGGCTTCACAATTCAATGGCCTGGCTTGGTTGATATCAATGTTGAGATACAAGGTCAATGTGAAGGAGAATGTGAATGTGAATGTGCATGCGTGCTTGATCTGCCTGCCTGGATTAATAGATAACGATAAGCCTCTGTTGGATAGACTGACTCGGATACTGTGGGCTAACCTTAGGGGCGTAGCCACTTTGGGCTGCACTGAGACCAGCCGGCTTTTGTTGAGCCATGCACAAAAACGTGCCGTCATCTCTGGCCTCGCATATGGATGAGAAGGTTGTAGCCATGATAATGGAGATATTAGCGACTTGTTATTCATTCGAATATGGGAAC
>JANIWN010000076.1:0-58873 GCA_030555635.1 Sugiyamaella neomexicana
ATACGCTTAGTCTCGACGAAAATCAAAATCAACCCCTGATCTCCAGACGCCAAAATATCCAACAAAACAGATATCAAGTCCAAAAAGACCGCCATTGTCATCTCGTCAGACGCCTTTGGCTCATCAGGCTCGTTTATACCTGACCAGGTTTTTGATAGCACCTCATTAGACCTTATCAGTGCATTGGACCATGATGATGATATCTCGCCAGCTTCCACAAGTGTTTCGCTCGTTAATGGATCTTCGGCTTCAACTTTTGATGTAGTGTTACTATCATTATCATCGCTTCGCCAGCTCAGTAAAATTCAAAAACCTCTTCAGAAATTGATCATTCCTGGCCATACCGTCATTCTCCTGGATACTTCGCGCACCCCGCCTATCCAGGACTTTGTGCGCCAAAAATTCCCTAGAAATAAAGTGTCTTGTGTGTTGAGCGACGCCAATGTGTACAAAAGTGCTCCTGAAAACGCATGTAAATATGTGCATTTTTCTGCATCCAACGGATCCAACAGAGTGTATTTCGAGCCTGCCGCTGCTGATACCGTCATTCGAGACCTGGTGTTATTTCTACAAACCTCGGGACTCGATGCCTCGACTGTGCCGACCCCGGACCAGTTCTTACGATTGCAATGGCAACGAGCCATCCCTTTAATTGCTTTTGAACCGTTATCTATTATGCTGGATATTAATGATTCGTCCAAGCTGATTTCCAGCGTCGTGGCCAAGCCCATTTACGAAGGAATTATTAATGAATTGTTGTTATTAGCAGGACAGCAGGGAGTCCAGGATCTGGGTTCCCTCGACGATTTCATCCATCCGCAATTGATCCAGTCGGTTCCATCCAAGGTCTTGAGCTCGGCGTCTCCTTTGTTTCCTCATTCCACTGCCATTTACATGTATTACGACTACTTTTATCACTTCAACGTCCCATTCGATGTTATTTTACTACATCCTATTCTACTCTGTGACGAGCTGGGATTATCTAGCTCGACTCCGTATTTGGAGTGCATTTTTGCATTTATGAATCAATTGGCCACACTTAACGAAGAAGAGGCTCAAACTGCCACCTTATTTGAAAGAAGAGATATTAATAATAATTCTACTACCACCGCCACCAATGGCGGGGCACCACTCATTCCACCTCCTTCTATCTCGGTCACTTCTTCTCCAGCTAGTAGTAATACTGGTAGTAGCAATAGTTTGCAGTCTACCTCTGCTGCTGCTGTTTCTCCTGTTGGTGGTCCATCATTGGCAGCTTTGCGAGCTCGTGAAGACGCTTTAGCAAGGCGCGAACAGGCCCTGTTGGCCCGAGAACAGATGGTTTACAGCCAGGAAAACTATCATCAGCAGTTGTCTCCACCACCGCCCCCTGTACCGCCCCAAGCCAGCAGAAGAGGATCGCTGTCGTACCAACAACAACAACAACAGCCAAGTAGACCACCTTCTCGTCAACAGAATGGCCAGTATCAGTTAGGAGGACCACCGCCTCTTTCAAGACCGGCCTTGCGAACCTCGCCTAAACGCTATACGGAACCAGTTATTAATTACAACCCCCCACCAACACCCAATCCAAATAATAATAATAAAGCAGAAATCGACATGATGAATATGACTGCTCGTCGCACTCGTCGTTCAGTAGGAGGCACTCATAGCTCTGATCTAAGTCTGAACAGAATCGCCTCGTCGGCCGGCTACCACCGAATGTCTTCGCCTGCCTTGTCCACTCTTGGAGCAAATCCTGGTGGTGGTGGACCACAACCGTTTTCCCAGCAGTTTGATTTGAACGATGTTGTTGCGGGCTCAGCAGATCGGTACGGGTTCGTCGCCAATAAACCTCCACCGCCTACCGCGGCGGCGCCTGTTCGTCGGCTTTCGTCTGCTATTTTCCGCACTGGGGGCGGATCCGCACAACCACCCGTTGGCGTCAAATCCAGATCAAATTCCATCACTTCACAAGCGGTATCAAATTATGCATTTTCTAACCAACAACCACCGCCTCCAATGCCGGTGACCAGCGGATACTCGTCGCAAAACAGCTCCTCGTCAACTGGGAGTGGCTCCTCATCCAATCCATACACAAACGGCGGTGCTACCAACCCGTACTCCATTGCCAACCCGTACTCTAATTCGAACGGCATGACCACCGGGACCACAAATGGGTCGTTGCACGTAAATGGAAAATGAACCACCTCAGGTCCACTTCCTCGCCTATTTCGGCGGTTTGACTGATCTCTCGCTTTCGTCGAAATGGCCACAGCCGTCTCCATCCTCTATGTCGTGGTGGGGGGAAAAATATATCCCGAATCTCTGCCATTTGTGTCCACTATCTCTTTTTTTTTCTCCAAGCTGTTTGTCTCTTCAATATTTCTCTTGATAATGCTTTCTTCCGGTGGCAGCCCGCCTCTGTTATAACGAATCTCGCATCTCTGTAGCATAATAGTCAATACAATTGTTATGTCTTCTTCCAAAGCTTATGGACCCGGGAACCGGGCTCTGCCTCCGGCGGCTGGGCGCTGCCCAGACCCGTTGCTCGCTGCGCTCGGTCGTGTGAAGGGGGAAGGGGACTGAGCCTCCGCGAAGCGGAGCAACGGGTCTGGGCAGCGCCCAGCCGCCGGAGGCAGAGCCCGCAGCCAAAGAAAGGAAGAATATTTAAATTAAAGAACACACACATACAATCATAAAACCGGGTCCCAAATATCTATAAAGTCATGGTCAGCCAATCCCATTGGCCCGAGCGCTTTTCGGGCGAGGTGTTAGGGGTGGAGCTGGCGGTGGTAGTTTCGGCCTTGAGGCGGGCGTTGGCAGACGACGATGAAGAAGAAGACAGCTTGTCTACAGGCAGCTGTTCGGCGACCGCTGGAGGAGTCACCTTTGGCTTTGTTTTGGACATGGACTGACGGCGCGAGCCAGGAGCACTGCCGCGCTCAGATACCATGGACCCTCGTCTCGAGCCCGACTTGCGAGGCTTGGCCCCCGTGGTGACGGTGCTGGCCCCTCCAGGGACAGGCTCGTCTTCTCCATTGCCCCTGTTCCTCTTCTTGATGACGTCAGTTTTCAAAGAAAGCGGACGCACCACTCCGTGAAGCTTCAAGAACAGACCGCAAGCGTTGCACAGCGGCTGCCCTTCAGTATTTCGTCTCCAAAGCGGCGTCGTCTGTGTATGGCAGTTTGTACAGGACATTGGCCCAGTGCCCGCGGGAGTGCCACCAGCTGACGACGATTTAGACTCTTTACTTAATTTGGTCACCGACGTTGGTTTATTGGAAATGATAGACAGATCCGGGGTGGATTCCGAGGCGCCAGGCGTGGCGGTAGCAGACGGGGTCGAAGTAGGCGAGGAAAACTCACTTTCGGGTGTGGAAATACTCCCTCCAGACGCTGGCACCGAGCTGACCGCCGTCAGGGCAATAGACGAGGCCGACTGTCTACGATTGTTTGCTAGTCGCTGAGACATGGACGACGAGGCATTGGTGGTGGAGTTTGTTCTAGCAATCTTGGACTTCCAATTTTGAGGTTGATTGTAATGAACAACCTCTTCCATTTCATCGGGAGTATCCATTGAGAACAGAGTGGAAGATTTCGAGGCCGGTAAACTACCTATTTGGAAAAGATCGTTGTGAAGAGATGGCGAGCCTGAGCCATGATGAAGCTGAAAGGGGTGAATGTGCTGGAAAGTATTATCAATGGAATTATTGTTGGTGGAGGGATTTGTGGACGACGAGGCCGATGAAGGGTTATTATTAGTGCTGGCAGCAGTTGCCGTCAGGCTGGCATTGGTAGTAGAAGCCGAACGATGAAGCTGGAAATTCTGGCGCTGTTGCTGATATAAGTTTGAGTTCTGGCTGTTTGGCTGTTGATCAGTCGACCATGACCCAGACAAAAGAAGCGCATTCGTATCGGTATATGATCTTTCAGGAATCGACTCGTTCAAGCCCGTACCGCCCACAACTGAGGTGGTTGGAGAAGAGGCCATGCCAACAGAGAATCTCGCGCGACGGTCCCTGGGTTTAGCAATGGAGTCGAAAAACATCGACTCTTTATTATTTTGCATTGAAAACGTTGGGGTAGTGGCTCCGCTGGAGATAGCAGATGAAGGAATGGATGCTGGTGGGTGATACATTTCATTAATTGACGTTGTGGACGAAGAATGCGAGTTTGACAAGATATCTCTTGGATTAGCCGATTGGAAAGAAAACGAGCCCGATACAGCAGAAGAAGGACCAGAGTTGGAGTATTGTGGTACATTATGAGTCTGAGACAGATTATGGTGATGGTGATGATGATGATGCTGTTGTTGTTGATTTGCCGTGAGGACAGAGGGAGAAGCAGTAGTCAGATTGCGAGGTTTCGGGGAAACCGGGCGCGAGGGCCCGAATAACCCACCATCCAGTCCTTCAATCACCAATGGGTCCAAAGAGAATCTGAATCTGTTGTCTTCTTCTTCCGGAGTCGAGAAACCAAACGCCAGACCATCTTCATTGTGTAAATCCTGATTGCTTGACGGGGAAAGGACCTCAGCTGCCAGCGCCAGTGGGGAATTAGCCTGTCGTTTACGAGAGAAAGATGTTCCTCTTGAAAGCGAAGGTTCCTGCTGTTGCTGTTGTTGTTGTTGCTCATTTCGCTGATACATGTTATTATTCAACTTTTTGATATGAGCAGCATAGTCAAAGGAATTGTTAGAAAACGTCGGACTTTTGAGTGGTTTCTGAGGCTTGAGTGAGGCCAGGTCGCTAGCATCGGGTTGGAAATGAAGATGTGACTGTGAGTGAGGTTGTTGAGGAAACATTTGCTGGAACGGGCGCTGGTTCTGAGACGGCAGGCTACTAGGTTGACTATGTTGTGATCGGTGATGATTGTGATACTGTAGAGAAGTATCCCATTCATTAGGGTCTGGAGTAATGGTGCTTGTGGAACTAATGCTTAGCACACCACTGGTACCCGATCGAACACTGGTAGAGCTCGACACAGAACTGCTGGCTCCAGTATGGTTAGCGCTACCAGTGGATAACTGGTATTCGTGTTGATAATCTAATGGAATTGATGATGACGATGAGGACGAGGTCATTATTTGACTAGAAATCTTATCGGGTTGTTTCAGTCTTGAAATCTTCTTAATATCCATAGACATCATTCTCCATGTTAGGTTCTCAATGCGGTCTTTATGAGGCAACATGGAGAAACGAGCTTTTGAGTACATTTTCCAGATATCCGACGAAGATGCTGTGGCCATAGAGTTGTGAGTTCCACCACTTCCAAGGCTACCTACGGCAGTGGTGGTGGCAGCAACACCGGCTGGGTCATCAGTCATTTCGCTGTTTCCAAAATACAGAGCGTTGGGTAGCTGGAAAGTATCTCCGTCCGTGGTCGATCCAACACCAGAGTGTCTATCTTTCCTAATGATGATGGGCTCGTTTGCCGTCGGGCTCTCGATAAAATCTATTGCGGCACGAATGTGACGATGGTGGTGTATGTCATCTGACAGAGATGGTGGGGATGGAGATGTATCATGGCGTCCAAAAGGAGGATCCAGGTCATCATCCATCATCATCATCTTGAGCAGACCAGGCAGCATATATGAAGATTTGGTGAGGAAGAGGAGAAGAGGACCACAGAAGTTTCAACTGGTTTTTTTTTTACAATTTCAAATTCAATCCCTTTCAATCCCTTTCACTCTTGTCAATAGCTAATAGCCAATAGCTAATGTAAAAACGTTCCTTTGGTCAAAAACAGAAGTCGCTATCGCTCTATCGCCACAGGTTCAGGGGATGTGATTGAGTCTTGTTGCGAAACGAATATATGGCTGGTCAAAAAAATTTTCCACAGTAAACGTTAAAGAAAATAGTTCAAAAACCACTAGCTACTATTGTTGGTACCAAGTGTTTGTGGTCGGTCCTATGAGTACTGATGTATTGCTACTACGGTTAGAGTTGTTAGTGGTATTATGGGGCGACAGGAATCAAGCCCGGGCCTGGACAGGCCGGTGGGGGAATCCAAGCCCAAATAAACAGCTTAGGCCCACACCGAGCGATATCGTGCGTATACGCTTGCAGCAGAATGCGTGCGTGTACACTGCCGATTATATTTACCTAGTATGCACGCCAGGCCACCGGTATCGGTACAGCTGGGCAGTTGTATGACGGTGATGATGACTGAGTAAGTAGGAAGCTGCAGCCGGGTGGGTATATTTCCGTTTGGCGAGTTGATGCATGGGTATGGTCTACCGTTCGTTCCTACTCAGTGGTACTCGTGGTGCTCCAGTGGTGCTCACATACCACTACCACTACCGCTACCACTCCCCTGCCAGTGCTATTCCTACTACCAATCCCACTCCCTCCTCCACTCCCCTCTCACTCCTACTACCAATCCCACTCCCTCCTCCTCTCCCCTCTCACTCCCTCCCCCACTCCCCTCCCCCTACCACTACCACTACCACTACCACTACCACTACCACCTCTCTACGCCACCACTGCACACTACTGCCACCGCAAACGGTTACAAAAAGCAAGACATATTTGTTAGGCGGTACGCCCGTTGCTCACACCCTAGCCACTATCCACTGATGATTATCTGCCAAACAGACTTCTCCGAATCGATGCTCATCGTTTTTGACCTTGGCATATCCAGACATGCTCACCAGGGGAAGTTGACTCGGCTGCTCCGCTCCTTCTCTTCACTCCCCTCTCCCCTCCTCCTTCCTCCTCCCCTCTCCCCTCCTCCTTCCTCCCCTCCTGTTCCCTCTCTTCACCCCTCCTCCCCCTGGTGCTGCATACCTGCCGATCAGCGCATCTGCTAATCTCTACACCAGATTCTAATCTACAGACAGAACAAATGAGACACGCTTAAGACACGCTAAAGTAAGGGGGATAAATCCGTTTTAGCACACGGCAACCAACCTCGGTGGTCAATTGTTCTCATTCGCTTTCACCTCCACTCACTCCCACTCCATCACACACTCCCGCACCTTCTCCCACACCCTCTCCCGCTCATCCTCACTCTCACTTGCCCCCTCATGCATTTCAACCCTTACTTACCCGTCCTCGTGATTCTCACCTACCTCTGAACCCTAATCCCACTGCACATCTCCCTGAATCCAAACAAACTTTGTTCTTATCTATGCAGTCTCTCATTGGCTCGATAAACTCCCTCTGCACCTCCGCCGATCGCCGCCCCTCCCATTGGCGGATAAGCCCTCCGTAGCTCGGACCTTCCCGGAGTCTGCACCCCTACATACGACGTGCTTTGTGTCCCCTTATGTTAACTGTGAGCGGCCGTGGGGGAGGGGGGGCATCCCGCTCGGGCTCCGGTAGCCGCTGGGCGCTGCCCAGACCCGTGGCTCCGCTTCGCGGAGAGGCTGGGATCGTGTAGGGATGGAGTTTGAGCCTGCTATGAGTATGAGCTGGAGCGGGAGCTGGAGCCATGGACGACGAAGAGGGTGGTCTATTTCCGTTCATATCGAGCACAATGCAAGACAGATTCAATCATATAGTACAGCGCATTGAGTGCTTGGCCAGCTGGTAAAGTCAAGGGTCATTCGCTCATATACACTACAAAGGTCCACGGTGTCTATGGTCAATTTCTTGTTCGGCGCTGATTCAGTTTACTCCTGTGTCATCTTGCCAGGCAATATTAACAAGACAACTAGACAGATGCAACCAAGACTTTTTTTGTCACCATCAATAACTACATATTACTAAATAACAACCTCGTGAACCTCGCTCCTTAGCAGCACCAAATAGTTCGTTTAGTCTCAATTTCTCATCACATGGTCCCATTAAACTTCTCTCACCCCTCAGGGTACCCGGTCACAATTGGCTACCGAATGATTAGCCTATGACTGGGCTGTACACACCAGTTGAGTGATGATACCTCTACGGCAGAGCGACATTGGTACTCAGCGACATTTCATTCGCCATGGTTCAATTTCCATAGCACCTGTCCACTCTTTTACTCCTTATAACTACCGATGCTCTACAAACCTCCCATCAACACAACTTGTACTCTGACTTGACAGCTTACTTATTATAATTATATCTCCAATCACTAATACCTTCAGACACTTATGCACCGCTAAGCACATAGTGGGGCCCAAACAAACCCCGCTATGCACATATATGCATGTACCCCGGATAACCCCTGATTCAGGCTTGTACAATGTTTCGCGCGAAATTATTTATTTATTTATATACGACTGAAATGAAATTCACCGCTAAATGTGCTTGTTCCAGGTCTGGCATTGAGTCTATCTACTGAGTGGAGGTAGTAGAGCCAGATTCGCCAGTACCGGTAGCTCCACGAATGTAGTCGGCTGCTTGATGGGCATAGTCAGCAGCTTGGTCCACAAGACTCTTGGATTGCTCAGAAGTAGCACTGGAAGCGTCTGAAGACTTTTGGCTCGTGGCTGATGTAAAGTCGTTCTTAGCGCTAGTGAACTCATCACCGGCCTTTTGGCCAACCGACTTCTGAGAGTCTGGGGTCAGATTGGCTGCCGCCTTGTCATAAGCATCAGTGGCTGTCTCTTTTACAGAGTCATAAGTAGACTTTTGACTATCTGGAGTAATGGTATCTCCGAGTTTGTCGCTAAAATCTTTTCTTCCGGCGTCAGACATTTTTAAGTAATCAAGTTAAATAGTGTGATGGTGGTGAACAAGACAGAATAGAGTTGGTAGTGTACCGGTTCCAAAAAAGACTTGTAATGATATGAAAGATAAAAAAAAGAATTCAATTTCTGGGAATATCTTAGCCCTTTTATAGACTTTTTTTGACCTCCTCATCTTGTCCGTGTTTGTAGTATCATCGGCCGTCGGCACCGCCTTCACGATGCTAGTATAACGCTCTCAAAACAGCCGGGGCTATGTTTTTCTTGCTTCTTTCTCCATTACTGGATTAAATAGGTCAAAGAAAGAAGAGACTTTTCCTATTCAATCCTATAGTCGTCATGTTACGGCAACGATATGCATTTAATGTTGTTTGTGAAGCAATTCGGGAATCTTTGTTGCTACTGCAAAACACGCCCCAAGAATCAGAAGATGGAGTGGCCACGGCTTTGCGGGGATGGCCGAATAAAGCTACCCAGTGTTATATGGAACTGTTGTCCATTGGTTGAATTTGCTCCATTTGTTCCATTTGTGCCATTTGTTCGAATTGTTATAATTGTTATAATTGTTATAATTTCAGAGCAAAACTGGTACCACTGAAATTGTTCTCGTATGTCTAGATCCGACAGCCTTTCACCCCATACTATTGTACAAAAATTAGTCTTTCAATTGCCCCTCGTTTGCTTTCCTTGCTGTTAAAGTTCTCGGTTGACCTCATAGTAAAGGGGTATGCAGTGTGCTTTCGTGATGGTTGCTGCTTTGTATGCAATCAATATGCCAGATGAGATGTGCTCTACGTAGTAGCGGCTTCTGGGAACATGTGATGATGACGGCCACTAGAATTAGAAGCTTTCCGAGTTTTCTGGTTACGTATGGTGGCGAATCTCTGCGTCATGTTCAGTGACCGAGCAAGTATGATGATATGAAGGCGTCCTTGGCTGGTTCACGACTCTAACTGCTATATGATATAGGGGCGCAGTGGCCATGAACTGTCACCGATCACCATTATGGGCTGGGATTGAAAGAATAAAGCGAGTTTAATTTCTATATTGTATATCTTTCCTAACAAAAGATAGATGGCACAAGAGATCAAGTAGAAACAGAATCAAAGATTTAAGTTCGAGACGGCACCAGCTCGTCGGCATCGTAAGTCATGCGTCTTATGTTTAATTGTCACATGTAAATAATTCCTGCATTAACCATGTTAATGTTCACGCTTCAACTGTTTATTACTCGCTATTACTAGTATATACGGTTGTTTACGTGAAATGTATTAAATAAAGTTTAGAAATTAAGAGTCTGATACGAGAGAAGCCGCCTTTGAAGGGATCAGGGCGTGATCCGTATATGAGTCGGAAGAGCTCGATAGGTAAGCTTGGCCAGCAGCTTCCCGAAGTTCAAGTGGGGGTATGAGATGTAAGGGTAGAACAGAAGGGTAAGGGTCAGGGTAAGGGTGGGGAAGGGTAGGGTCAGGTTTTATGAAAACGGATAAGGGTAGAGGTCAGGGTAGGGTAGGGCAAGGCCGAGTAGGGCAGGGTAAGGATATGCTCCGCTCGAAGCGGCAAGTGAACCACAGGAAAGAAACTACTGCCGTTAGGAATAGATGTTGAGTGCCAGGGCCAGGCTGTTGACAGTGATCCAGATATATTGAATCAATGACGGGTGGCGAGCGAGACGTGAACCAATATTACTACAATCAACTCCAGACTTTCAGTCAGACTGTATCAGTGCCGTCCATGTCTAATGCCATCCATGTCTAATGCCCACCATGCCCACGGATAATTCCCACGGCACTACCGACGGATTGTCGCCTTGACAGTGTTACTGTTACACTACCTATGGCTTAACTGCTAGATTCCAGACCAATCATGGGCTTTTTACGGTAATACTCATACCCAATTAGAATCCGCATAAGCCTTTCCGAGTGCCCAACAAGGTAATTGCATCCAAAGGACACAGACGGACCTGAAAATTTCAAATTTCAATTTATTTGTGCATTGCAGATGTACTCGTTTGCCCAATTAGGACATGTGCAAGAGGTTAATCGACAACTGTTTACATACTGATGAATCCATGACTGTGAATAAACACATCAAATAATCCAAACACAAAATTTCTATCAATGCTTTTACTACTCACTCCCTATCAGCTTTATTAATTAACGTCTTTTGCTACCGTTTCCTGAACATTCTGACTTCTCCAGGGCTGCTATGACTGATGCATACTGGACTGTCAGTTATGCCTTTTGAACGTTGGTCAGTGCATGAGCCAGAATCCTTAAATGGAATATATGGCGACAATATTCTAGACTATTTGTCCATTTGTGTGGTTAACACACTGGTCGGAAACCGAGAGATGATTTGCATAGACGCAGGTAGTCCGACTAAGATGACAGAACGAGCAGAAAAAAAAATCTGTTAGAGCAAAAAAAAAAAAAAACTATCCTGAAAACCGTTTGTGGAAGGTAGTCCTCGATGCTGCTGCTCCTACAAGTGTATACTGGTCAGAAGCCCAGAATTATAAAAGAAATAGCTGTCGCTCACATGGAGGAAAATATGAATTTTTTTTTTGAAACCAGCCAATCTCTCTGTCTTTAGACGTCCATTCCTTTTTGTGTCTCAATCGACTTCACAACTCTCATTTATTAATTACAACTACTATCTTTTATATTCTCGAAATCTTTCAACATGCAATTCAAGTCTGTCATTTTTCTTTCTGCCCTTGCTGGTGCCATGGCCCATTCCGCCACTTTAACCTTGACCAGCACTGTTGTTGTCACTCACGTTCTTTCCACCCAGGTCGTCAGCACCATCGAATCCACCACCTCAACTGAAACTGCTGCTACTTCTTCTCTGGAGACCTCTTCTTTTGAAGTCACCTCTGCTTCTATCGCCCCTACTCCCACCAACATTGTTGCTGCTGCCAACTCCACCGTTGTTGTGTCTACTGCCGCTGCTTCTGCTTCTGCTTCTGCCGTCTCCAACTCCTCCACTTCTAGCAATACCACCGCTGTCTCCCCATCATCATCGGTCGAAGAGTCTAATTCGGCTTCATACCTTCAAGCTGGTCTTTTGGTACCTGTTCTTGCTGCTGCTGTTGCCCTGCTATAATCAGGCCTGCAACCGAAAACAACTGGCTTTCAATATCTTTGATAGATATTGAGGCTCATCAAGTTAGCCTGCAGCCGGTCTGCTCACTTTGCCGTGCGAATGATGGTCGTCCATACAAAAAAAAGTTTCTTTTCTTCTGTGTATTATTTAGTATATGTTTTTTAGCGCTTATGGTGCTGGCACACCTTGAAGTCATGGGTTTTTTATGGTATAAATGTTTTTTTTATTGAATGGATAACCGTTTTCTATATACAAAAAAATGTCGGTCTCGAGGATGCACCGCTTGAGCTGCACCGGAGTAATGCCTCCGGCGGCTGGGCTCTGCCCAGACCCGTTGCTCCGCTTCGCGGAGGTTGGAGGTTGGAGATGGGAGTGAAGCAGGAAGAGCATTGGTGACAGCATGTAGCTAACCTAGATAGAGGGTTACAGTGGATGGTGGCCGCCAGACAAACTGTCAAAGTTGTGTGGTTCCTGGCGCTTTTGGGCCTTTTAGGATGGCAGTTACAACGGGTTTGTTTCTTGCTCCTGTGAGAGGCGCCCCCCCCACCCCCGCCTTAGACCGGCTAAAAAGGAATGACTTACGGCGCTAGAGAGGTGCGTCGCGGCGAAAAAAGCGGCTGTTGCAGCATCCTCTCCTCGAACCGAGTGTGTAGAGAGTAGAGTAACATACTAAATCGGTCAGATGAACTGCTTTTTGTGCCATTCTTGAATCTAGTGAAGCGGCAGCACATTTCATAAAGACAATGAGCGTGAGCGCTGGCAAGTGCGGTATCTGCTGCCAACTCTAAGAGGCTTCGTACGGCCATCATGCAGCCGGCATGAATGAGATAGTCTGTTACATCCGCTAGCGAACATTCGTTTCTTATCACGCGAACATGCCAAACCTTGGAACATCGGTGATTCAGTCAATTATCTGACTATTATTCTATACTGTTACCATCGATCTAGTGAACAGTTCTTCTTGGCAAAACCACAAAGCGCTGAAACGGCCGGTAAGGTATGATAAGGAGATCAGATACCGCATGCAGAAGGGCCCGGTTCTAGTAGTAATGTAGTAGCGGTAGCTTCCGTCCATAAGAAAATGTCTTAGAATTTTGGTTGTACGACACCAGCATAAAGGTCACCAATAGGTTCTGAGACAGATAACGGAAATGAATTGCATTGATAAATGGCTTTGAAACATTTTAAAGATACTTCTTTTTCCGTGTCTCTTTTTTTGATTGGAGTTGTTTTTCTTCGTCCCCACCTTAGTCGTTGACTCGCTCATAATTAGCCCTTGCATCCAGTGTTTCTTAGTGTCTCTCTCTGCCCCTATGACCTCTGACTTCCATTGTTTACATCTGGCTTCTCGTTATGGCGAAAACCGTTTGTCAACCATTGCCAGAAATGGGGCTGCATGGGTATTATGATGATCAAACATTAATTTCTTTTGCAGCATCTGCAGCTCGTTAGGTACAGGAAGGATACATATGCGTGACGTGGGGACAATATATGGATCTAGCTAGCAACCAAGAAGGGGTCCTAAGACACAGCTTGACGAGAATGACGATAATGACGAGAAAATATGACAAGAAAATGTGCAATAGAATCTCAATGCCAGAAGTAGATCAACTATGGGTAGAACAAGTCCGTAATCAAATATTATTTAGCAGATTGAAGGAGTCGTGTTTGGTCCAATTCCTATGATAATTAGTTCAATTCCAGCCTTGTCTTGTGGCATACTAAGCTTGAAATGACAACGACAAGTAAGACTAAGAGTTCACGGTACGGTCATATTTGGTACTGCTTATGGGCTGACCAAGCCGACAATTGGCCAAGTACAAAGAGTTTCCACACTAACATTGTAAAAATGCCACCTACCTCCAGAAAGACAAATAATGGTTAACTAGAATCAAAACAACAATAATACAGGAACGTGCGCCAAGAATCGAGAATTTACTTAGCGAACTGTAGATCTGCTCTTCATTTTCTAACTGCTTTCTTGCCTTGGTCTTTATTGTACTTTTGCATACAAACATGGGTGGTATATTGTCATCTTCATGGGACGTAAATAAAATCAAAAGGTTAACGAAAATGCAAGATGCTGACCGACATAACTTGGCGATAGCGCAGTCAACTGTCAGGTTTTTTGTTTTTTTTTTTTAACAAAGAATGCTGGTGCCTAGGTTTACTTTTGAAAACCCGTGGAAACGTATGCTATATTTTGGGCTGGCCAGGTTAGTATCATATTACAAATGGTATCAACTATTCTATTGAGCAACCGCTGTGTTGACCTGTTTGTTATGTTGCAATCTGCGTTGCATAGAGGGGAAGCAGCCAACAGGTTGCGAGCCACGCTAGTTAGCCTTGAATAATAAGAGCCTATTGAGTGTAAAAGACAGCACAAAAAGAGGAACTAAACAGCATATCTGTACTGCCGCTTACCAATTGTGAAATTTTCGTTCTTGCCACCTGTCGAGGGTCGCTTTTTCTTATTTTCGCTGATGTTGGCAAACGGCATTAATTAACATATCAATTTTTTTTTTTACCCCAGGGGCAGGCTACTCAGGGCTGCTTGCTCTAAGTCTCTGCTAGATACAAATTAAATTAAAAAGAAAACTAAAACATTATCTACTAATATACGTTCCTGGCATGTAGCTCATACTAGCTGCTTTCCCTAGTGGTTCGGCTCCAACCTGTGCTTCGTACGACCAAGAAGAAAAGGCAACAGAGTTTGTGGACGTCGGATTGGTCCTCAAAGTCTTTTCAGAGGCTTCTCTTAACAGGCTCCTCAAACAGACTTTCTTGGATATATACGTTGCATTCACGGTTCCACTTTTACTTTGATTCCTTATTCTCTTTTTAGTTTTATTGTTCGTTCGCTACCGGTCATTTGCACATTCTATTTCAAGCAAGGTTTCACCTAAACAATGTCTCATCAAAACACAACATTTCCACCGTGACAGTTGTTTGATTTCTGCCAATCAATCTTGCAAGCCTGCCAACTAAGCACCTTGAATTTGACCGTTGTGCACATTGACCCCTTGGATCTGCCTTAAATGCGCTCCTGCCGTTTTTCCGCAACTGTTAGTCCTGCCTAATTAGTTGTTAACGCGTGCTTGGTCGTCAGAAGTGAAGGTGTCCCTTGGAATGCCATGCGTCCGGTTAGGATCCTGTCAGGCAAACAGATAAGAAACTTATGCGCCAAAGAGAAAGACGTCTAGAAGATAGGATAATAAAATCCCATGGGGTGACAATAGAGAGACCGCGCTCTCTCTGCTGTTAGTTGTTCATTGTGGTTCGACTGTCGGCCATGTCGGGCATAAGATGGTGATCCACGCATTCCAACGCAGTCATGAAACATGCAAATTCCCCCAGTTGGGTGTTTGTTCATTTTGCTCTACAGTCAGGGAAGAACAAATAACAGGAAACATAACCCCGCCACCCTTCTTTTGTTTTCACCAATCAAGCATATGCAATATCCATCTTAGAGTTAGATTTAATTTTACCTGGGGTGGGAAATATAATAATAATCATAACTGGTCATAATCCATAGCGGTTAAAAATTTGACGAGGTATAGAGAAGCAAAGTCAACAAACCAGCAGAAACGCAAAAAAATAACCAGACGCAGACAAAAAAACACTATGGCTCATCATTAACCAGCAGCCTCTGGAATGCCCCAGGCGTGCAGTCCAACACATCATCCTGTAGAAGCACGACCAGGGCAGGCGAAGAACGCCCCCTGATCTACCTGTCAGAAACAGCCGGTCAATCTCCTACTTATTCAAGAACCAGATAAACACTTGTATTTTGTTTTTATGCCTACATACTACCTGCAATAGGCTTACTGGCCGCACATCACGCTGGAGCTGCACGGTGCAGACTGTGGTGGTCGCTTCTTGTTCACGCCTGCCGTCCCTGGCGTGGAGATGATGATGATGGACTGTCAAAGTCAAACTCAAAGTCAAAAACAGTCAAAACTGATATTAAACCCGACAGTTCATTTTACGCCTTTGCAATGTGAGCTTTCGCGGCAAGCGTGTCAGGCGGCCAACTTTGTTTTAAAGGGACGCTGAATTGACTATGGGAGCCAAAAGCAAAATCATTTACATAGTACCTCAATTATATGCATAACACAAACACAAGGTTGATATTCTCAGTCAATCAACGTTGGCAACAGAAACAACGGAAATATCAGTAATGCGGAGCAGGCAGATAACGAGCGAGTAAGCACATGCACACGTCGTACTACGAACCCCCCGGGCGGTGGTCGGTCTTACCTAGAAATACAGCCATGGTTCCGCTACAACGCTACCTACCACATTGACTGCTTCCGTCGGGCGCTTCAAGACAGAACAATATAGAGAGAGAGGTGCTGCCGCGTGGGTATTTAATTTCATGTTTAATTTCCTGACAAACGTTTTAGTGTTAGAGTTTTTTTTTTTTGGTCGTGAGTTGGTTCTTATAATGTGGTTAAATTGTAGGACAATTCATTTCTTAGATCCTTTAAGCAATGCGAAGAACCTGGCTGACTGCCTTTCATAGCCTGAAGGGCAACATCGCCAGGGGCACCCGTACATAAGGGGAGCCCCGCGCCAGTAGTGGGGGTGTCCTTTACCCATTGCTTTTATCAATTTGTAGATTAACCCTTTAGGCTAGTTCCGAAAAGCGAGCGTATTGTCCTTGAAGATCAGTTGCAAAAAGCAACGTGCAGAGCACAAAAAGCAAAGTCGCATAGTTCATACATATAAACATACTTCACACATTTTATAGCTTCGTCTACAATACCCATCCGGTCTTGATGATAATATTTGTTTTTAGCAGCGTGTTTATATAAGCCAGCTCAATTCCGTTACACCTGGTTTTCTGGACAATGTAAAACGTCTGTGACTGGCCGCCGTTATTGTGTATCTTGTATCTTGTATCAATTCCTCACAGTTAAAGTCACAAAGTGCTGCATATTGACAGTACTAGTACTTGTACAGTTCAATTGCTGAAGCTTTCTCTCTTTTTCCTTCACATCTTTGCCTGTAGTTCTGATTGATATAAACACTGTTAGGTAATCAGTGCTGGTGCAATTGTATTCCATTTATCCACCGTTACTACTGTTCATATTACAAATAATCTGGTTACAGCCAAGTTGCAGCTAAGATACTGCAATTAGTACTACTATTAGTCCTTCTATTAGTACTGCTAGTAGCAGGCTCACATCATTCATTCTTTCGCCCCGTATATGGCCGAATTCACATCTATTCTATCCATGACATCAAACGTTTTGGTCACTGATCCTATTACTACTGAGACTGATCATTTCGGTGAGATATCTGGTTAACAGCTTCTTTCAAAACTAAATGAAAGCTGATGAGTCTAGTGCAAGCTTTACGACACCATCTGACACGACCAATACGAGGCCGCAGCAATCGCCTCAGCAACAACAGTTGACTGCCATGGCTCCTGCAATGGGAGGTGTGATTCGCACACCTGTGCTGGGCTATATGCCTGGTATGGTTGTGGGATCTGGTGAACAGAGATCTACTGGTTCCACAGGTCTTGGAACAGGTCTTGGGACAGGTCTTCCAAGCCTACCACCTATTCTCCCTCTTGGGCATGAGCCCTCATCACTTGGTCCTGCTCCCGCTTTTGGTCATATGTATCGCCTTAGGTATATGGCAGACCAGCAGCGAGCAGGCCATTTTTCAGCTCCGTTTCCACTATCCGGATATAGTGGAACCCCTCCTACTCCTCCTAATGCATCTTCACCTTCTTCGACAAGACATACTTCGCTGACAGCATTGTCCAGTCATACCAGCGCTGAGGAGGTGCCAGAGCGTTCTGTGACTTCTTGGCAAGAAACACCTCATTCTCCTGCCGAACCAGCCAAAATTGAAAATGCGACTGATCAGGGACAGTCATCAATGCCTTTGGTCGACTCTGCTGCCCGACCATCCACTGTCTATTCTACTACCATGGCAAATATTTCTTCAGCACTTGAAGGACAGCAGCGACCGTCTACAACTGTTTTACCATCTGTAAAAAGTCTACTGGAGCCTGTGTCTCCTCCTCCGAGACGAGCATCAAATGAAAGTGGCATTCCTGCTGAGCACCGTGAGAGACCGAGAGAGCAGAGGCATAGTATTCCCGGGTCGTTCCCACCGATACGAGACCGACAATCGTCAAAGTTTATACAGGAGCCTTCTTTTCAGATGGCAGCATCTTCTTCTTCCGTGTCTCCTTTGCAGACGTCACCTACAAATGTACGACCTAGACAACAGTATTACTATCCCTCTCAGCCACTTCCAAATTCAGGTCCACCCAGCCCACGTCAACGTCTACCAGGTCATTACGTGCCTCCTTTGCAAGGATACCATCAATCACCTCTTCAACAACGACAGCAGCAGCAGCCACCACCACCGCCTCAACTTGTGTACCAGCAACACTATCAGACTGTACATCCTCCTCACTCTCCAGATGATTATTATACATACAGAGGAGTGCCTTCTCCATACGCGAGTTCATATGTACAAGGTCCAAACACTGGTCCAACTCGCTTTGGGCCTCCAGCCCGAGGAATGCTAGCAGCGTCTCAATTTTCTCCAATTGGCCATACTCCTGCTCCTCCTCCATATTCACATTCTACCCTTGCACCACCTCAGCCCCCTCTTCCACCTCTTCCACCTCCGCCTCCGCCTTCTCATCAATTAGTGCAACAGCAGTATAGTGGCCCATATACAAGAGGCCCACCACCAGGACCGTTACGTCCTCCGCCACCACTCCCACACAACCCCCAACAGATATTCATGCCCACTTCCTCGTCATCAATACCACAAATGATTGGGCCAGGAACTCCCCAATCAGAATATGGACCTTCAGACCTTTCTACCACATCAAGACCGCCTCCACCCCCTTTTCCTCAAAGGCATTTAGAGCCAAAATATTTATCCTCAGCAGCTCCTCTTCCGTCGCTCACAGCATCGCCGCAGTCGCATTCGGTGCCCACATCTCCACCATCTGGTCAAGCTACTACTAAAATGTCAAGTAAACGACCAAGAAGCTCGCTGAAATTGAGAGCATCATCTTCCAGCTCTCAAGGCCCTCTTCCGACTAGTCACACGAGTCCGATATCTTCATCATCATCAGTTCCTGTGGGAACACATCAACAAGCTATTCAACCACGAACATCTCATATGCCAGCAGCTGCTGCAAAATATCGTAAGGTGGCACGAGCCATAAAGCCCAAGAGGAAACGAGCCACATCGTACCAGGTTAATAGGCTCAATGAAGTATTCCAGCAAACTTTCTTTCCTTCTTCCGACTTGAGATTACATCTGGCTATCGAACTGGGAATGACTCCCCGTACCGTACAAATTTGGTTTCAAAACAGACGGCAAGGATGGAGATCAGAGAACAACAGGACAATTCCAAGAGAAGGCGTGAACCCGTGGTCCGAGGATATGATTGTGAGTTCAAGTAAGCTCCCTGCAACTGGTAGTACTACTATCAGAAAGCCTATTGCTGGCACAGGTGTCATTGACTTTTCCAAACCATATCCTGCACCATCATCTCCCAGTCGAACAGTTATGCTGGACGAGGAAGAAGACGATGAGGAAATTGACGAAGGTGATGAAGAAGATTATGGCGAGACTTCGGATGAATACGAATGGCATGACCAGAAGCGGAGTAGGACAGACCAATCGTCGTCCCCACAAGATTCTCCAAAATAGATCAATGTGTATCACTATTGTTTTTTTTTTCTTTCTTTATTTATTGCATTTTCACGTTTGTAAAAAAAACGATATAGCTAATTTTAATCTGCATTTGACATTTTTTTTTATGATCCTCTCTCTATTTGAGTGGCTCCATGGTCATGGGCGCCCACGACAAGTAATGCGTAAATAGTAAATTTATATACAATTATGTCTCCTTTATCTAAGCTACCAATGCACAGAGGGCAGCTCCAACACCACTGCCATCTTTGGCAATGCCAATAACGATACGAGATTCGTCTTTACCAATGACGGTTTTGCGCAAAGCCTGGCGAATATAGTCTTCAAAGCCAGGATAGAATTCCACAACGGACCCATCAGCACCAATATCGATCTTGTCAAACTTTTCCAAAGCCTTTGTATGAATGATCAAACCTGCAAGAGGAATGGCGGAAAGGAATCCAGAACGAGCACCAATGGCAACGGCGATCTTGCGGATGGCTTTACGCTCTTCAAGACTAGTATCATAACCAAAAGAGTCTTTAATGATCTTTTCCGCCTTGGACAGATTGTCTGAAGAATCGCCGTCAATCAGAGCAGGCACTGAAGAATCAGCCGACCAGGCAGTTTGTAATTGGCCATTACCTTTACCGGATGTAAAAAGCAAGCCCTTGCTTTGCAGTTCAACAAGAACCAATCGAAGTAGCTCACCAAGGAACATACCACTGATTCTCTTTTCAAACATATGGAAACCCTTATTAGGAGTGTTTTCATTCACCATTTTATCAAAGCGCGTATTGGGGATGACTTTTAAATCATTATCAAAAGAACCCCATTCGGTATTAATAACCATAATCTTGTCGGTAATCTCTGGGTGAGCTTTAGCGTCGAATTTGGGAATCTTTTTGATTCTTTCAGAGTACGCTCCGTTGGTACCGGTTCCAAAAATACAACCGATCAACGTACGACCATCCGATGGTTTGGTGTAGGCTCGTGACATTAGAGTACCTACTGTATCGTTGACCAATGCTGCCACATGAACAGGTAAGCCTCTGGCATCGATTTCCTTTTGTAACTCAATACAAATGTCTTTTCCAACCGCGTCTTGGATATCGAATCCTTTAGTCCATCGAATCAATTTACCACGATTAAGGGCAGTTTGGTCCACAGGGAAAGAGAAAGTGAAGCCCATTTTCAGTAATGGTCGGCCTTCTTCGGCTTCAGTAGCAAAAGTCTCTGAATGATGGGTTTTCAGGAATTTCTCAATGCGGTCCGCCAAATGGCCGAAAAACGCTTCCGAACTGCCCACCATCAACGACCTAGGAATTGGTTCTTTATCTTGAACCATGTCGTACGTTGAATCGCCATTGAGCTTCAACGAGCACACTCGGAAGTTGGTACCACCCAAATCCACGGCCAGAAAAGTACCTTGTTCCTTACCAGTGGGAACTGATGTGACAAAAGTTGGGATCATGGGCATCCCGCGGTCTGCGCTATCGGCCAGCTGGCCCAGACCGCCTATGGTCTGTTTAATGAAATAGTTGACACAGTCATTCAACAACTGATCTGATACTTGAAATTCTTCTACGATTTCATCCACTGCTGATTGAAGTGACATTGTTTTTTTGTTTTGTTTTTTTCAACTGCTTGTATATCTATCTTGTCAATAGAATGTCCTAAAAAATTGAATAAAAAAAAAAGGTCGTTTCAATATAATGTAATGATGTAATGTCCAAACTTCCTTTGTCCTCGGGTGTTCAATAACGTGCTTGTAATCAATCTTGTCAAACTCACACTCACTCACACTCACTCTCCTCAACCTTTACTATACTATACTATAACTACACTAAACACCGGCTGTGTTTTAAAATCTTTCAATAATAAGTTCAATCAAAAAAATAATAATCCTGATACGGAACAATATTGTCTCCTGCAAATCCACTCAATATATAGATATTTCACGTCTCGAGCATCGCACGGAAAAACATCCAAACCGGCTCGGCACCAAAATTGGATTGTCTGATCTTTTTATGCCCACCTCCCCAGCCCCAGCTGCAGTTGCCTGAGCACCTGCTCCAAGCGCACCCGCCGGTACCACAATTTTTTTCCCTCTGCTTGCCTGCTTGTCGGCCTGCCTGCCTGCCTGCCTGCCTGCCTGCCTGACCACCCCACCTCCCAACTGCTCCCAAACTCCAAACTCTCTTGTTCTTTAGCGCCACTTAAACTATTGTGTTACCCCTAAATAAGAATCCGGTCAGCTGTTACTAACCCACCCGCCCACCTGCGTGCCCCCTCATCTCCGCTGTTGTGCGCTTGGAAATTTTTTTTTGTCTGTGGTGCCCAACTTTAATTGGCGGTTTGGTGATGCTACGTCATTGCCGGGGTGGTGTGTTGTGTAACTTGCCGGGGAAGGGAGTGATGGGGAGAGGGGGATTTGCCGCCGGCGGCTGGGCGCTGCCCAGACCCGTTGCTCTGCTTCGCAGAGAGGTTGGTGGCTTGGGGTGCATTCTTGAATCTGCGGACGGTCTGGTCGGACCGTCACATCAAACCGTGTCGTCACGCCAGAAGAATCCCGTTACACCACCACCGTTACTTCCATACACATGAATAGGCACATGATATATTACATTTCTACCATGAACAAGTCCCATTGCTGACCCTGCCGGCCTGCTTGACGCTGTCTTACCCGGTCACCTATTTTTCCGCTCACGTCACCCCACTTTGTTTTTTCTTCACCTTGATCCCGCATATTTATCCGTGTTTCTCCGGTAAAGATTTCCCCGCCTGCCGTTCCCTCCACACCCAACGGCTTTGGCGTAGAGGAAACAAATAACACAGCAGAAGTTAATATTATTAAATGTACTAATAGTAAGTCTGTATATTAATTAGTGGGTCTAGATGCCTGCAGATTGATTCTAATCGATTGACATACTTTTTATTATATGAATATAAGGTTTTACTTGCATAACATATCCATCTATACTGTTCAACTGTACCTTCAGGGAAGGTTCCACTATGGTATTACCCTAGCGATACCGCTGACAGATGCATAGTGAGCGTTTCACAGCCATGCTGATATCATTGACTATGCCGGATTGATATTTCAAATAATGGGCGCTGCTAATGTGAGCCACAAGGGATGGAAGAGGTAGTCGAGCTCCGGCTTTAAGAGTTTCGTAATGTAATGATATGCATGATTTAGGATTCCGATAGACTTGACCTTTTGCTCTGTGATGCTGTCCTCGTTTTGGATCCGTATGATCCAGATTCCCATTGTAGAACTGCTATAGTACTAGTATTATTTGTAATCGTTTGAGAGAATTGATTATTACTCTGATAAGTAAAGCACCTCGTCTAATCCTTGCCTGACAGATAGGGCATGCTGTTTCGTTCCCGTCGTCCCAGGCTTGATATCAAACTATGGTGGCATTAATTAAACTTGATCCGAAATAGAGCTCTTCTGGGGCAGCTCTCTTTGGTCGAGAATGAAGGAGCCAGTGAATCTAATTGATCTCTTTCCATCTTTTCCCGAACAAGGTAATAAATAGAGATTAGTGGATGGTATGCATTAGTGGGGTCTGGAAACGGTCCTAGACCGGCAGAATAGTCGACACTATATCCATTAGACGGAATAGTAGAAGTTCCTCCCGTGGTGGCAGAGGCCATGGTTGTGAAGTGAGAATAACTGAAGCTGATTTGCTGCTATGGCGTCAGCAGGTCGGTGCCCGCTTTACTATCGTTCACCAGTCTGATACTTGGTATCTACATAAATGCCAGCTACGACCACATCTCGAGTACAGCAAGATTTCCCGTCCGATCAATCATATTTAAGCCTCGAAGAGCCTTGATCAGTAATGCCGTGGGAGACCAGGCGTGAACAGAAGGTGTTGTAGCATTCTTTTTGTTTCTTGTCAAGAGACGGGAATGGTGAGTGACAAGCATGGCTGGTAGTATTATGTAGTTGACATAACAGTACAGGGATAATGTGATAATGTGTCTCTAAAATATTTAAAGTTGCTCCAGATCGTTTTTGCTAATGCTGCTATGTCAATCTGAGCGAATAGATCCAGCTACGTACGTAAAAGTTCACAAGAGCTCATATTCATGCCATGAACTTTGTGAGCTATAGCCGAAGCAGGTGGATCGATTTTGCCCGGGGCACATTCCTTCCAGCTGAAGTATCTCAGAGAAATCAGCTTCAAAAGCCACACCAGAAGCAGTTCACCTTTGAGGATACCTTTTCAACTGGAATAGTACTGAGGTAGTGTGTTTCAAACTCAATTTAGACTTGGCTAGTTATCTTAATGTATTCAGCTGTTTCATGTCTATGATCAAACCATGCTCATATCAACAGGTGTCAATGACCCATGAGCATTTCTTTGCGTAGCTCTGCCAAGCCTGAAGTTTTGCAAATCAGATGGTGGACAGTCTTTGAATCAAACGGGTTTATTGCGAGCATCGAGTTTCAATGTGAAGGAGCAGGACAAATCTCGGATAATTTTCATTGACTTGTCAACCGTTGTTTGAGAGAAATCGAGTATCAGGTTTTAGGGCGTTTCACGAATGACGAATACTTCTTATATACTACGATTGTATAGACTTTGTCAAAATGCAGATATGAGGAGTCGGACTTATTAAAGGTTGTTTATCGTATTACACCAGCTTTGTTCGCTGGTTGCTACATATATTAATGGAATCCCGCAATCATCTGCATGATGCAGGTGAGCTGATTAGTTGTCTAGTTAACTAGATAAGGATACGATCAGCTACTTAATATTACAGGGTCAGCATCTGCGTTTATGGATAGCACAGCCGTAGTAATATATAAGGCCAATCTAACACGAATATATGTTCAATATAATACCATTACAGCACTTGTTTCGTCAGCTACGGAAGCTTTGCAAACCAGTATTTTGAGTTCAAGTTGCAGACCGCTTACAGATTGAAGCCATTCTTCCTGTTGTAATTGGCGCGGAGCATAGTACTCCTGCTGCCTGTATTGCTTCATCTCGACTTTACACTGTGATTAAATAGTGGACAATTTATTATCACTGTAATAAAGAAAATTACGCAGAGCTAAAGAGAAGGTAAGAGGTTTCTTCTGGCGCGGATCCTGAAGACAGTGAACTCAGAGAGTAAAGCCATGTAAAGCCATGTAATAAATAGCCCCGAGATAATTGCTGAGAAACTCGAGCATTGTGTAGAGCACCCCACACACCAGACACTTTAGTGACATCTTTGACGTAATTGAGGCTTTCTATAGTAGAGTAGTAATTCTTTAAGTGTGACTTATCGGTCCAACGACGTTTAGTTTGTGGGGGACAGCTAAGATAGGTGTAGACCTTCTCACGGTGTGCGAATATGAGTGGACTGAACATGGTACAAACCGACCCCTATGTCGTCGACGGGCGTCATCAAAGTGTGTGCTGTGGGCTATGAACCCAAAGTCAACAAAAGACTCTCGCTGACGTGTAAATCAACTACTGAGATGTCTTCTAAGCCTTCCTCCGACTGATCTCATGATGGCTAGATGTAGAAGTCTCAGCATGAGACTCATGACCACCTGGAGTCATGCCAACCGAAAATGAGCTTGGTGTAGCAGTACCCATCAGAGGACTTTGAATAGTAAATAATAACGCCGGGCAAGTGAAAGAAACCACCCAGGATAGTATCGAGGGATCGGCATTTCAACATCTTCGGCGGTCTCAGTAAGCAAGGCCGTCTTCTCCTCTGTGTAAATACGGAAAAGGATTCAAAGCATGCCATTATGTACCTTACGGCGTCGACTTTAGTAGGTGACAGAATATCTTCTTTGGACCAATCGAGCATCTGATTACCAACAACAGAGTACTCTACCTTTTCATTCTCGGAAAAACCCTGATATGCATTGCATCTAAGTTTTTCCGTCGATTCCTAAGTTCAGCCATAGAGTGCACAAACCGACAAATTTTTTCAGGACAGAAAAAAGCTCTACACCGGCGACTACTCTGCTGCGACTCGTCATGCCGCATTCCAAATCTGTGCTCGTCAGACAAACTGTTCTCATTGCACTATGGGAGATCCTGGGTGAGTTTTATAGCTAAACTTTGCAGGTCCCGATACTTGCGGACAAAAGGCCGTCATATGAACCCGTATAATGGCCTTATTCTATCGTCCTATAGTCGCCATGCTGATTTTTGCTCTTCTCATAGTAGATCTAATACAGTAGATACATGTATTTCTAACGGTAAAAACGGTAATATGCAGGCAACTTTAACGCTTGTTGCCTTGCTTGCAAAAAGATATACCCCTTGTTTTCAACATCTCTGCATTTTTTTTTGTGTCTTCGTAATCAATTACTACATATTGCCCAGGTATTACAAAGCTATCGTTTTTTCTCTTATCTCGATTTTTTTATCTATCTTTAAATCTGTCTTTTTGTTTTTTCTTTGTTTCTTTATCTACTGCCTAATTCAATAAACTAAGCGCCCAACTTAGCGTCTGCAGTTCTTATTCTCCTGCAGGAGCTGACGAAAGATAAAGATATGCCCTACAGGCTAATAATCATTAAAACCGACAAATTCATCATAACAACCAAACCCCCCCCGGCTCTACAAAGCTCGCGTAGCGAGCACAACGGGTCTGGGCAGAGCCCAGCCGCCGGAGGCATGGCCTACCCCTGGATTGGCCCAGGCCCGTCTGCCAATAATCCCGACGCTCTGCAGCATGCAGAGTTTTTCAGTTTTTGTTTCCGCATGCTGGTAGCATACGTAGAGTTCAATAGATGATAGATTGGTTTCTAACCTCGATTACTGTAATGACGGAATCCTAGGTGGTTGGTTGGTGTGATTTACAGCGAGTGAAACGGAGATGAATGCGTGTTCACGGTTGCTATCTATGAAAGCCTGCCTGCCTTGGGCAACAGAACGCCCTAGAAGATGGGATACATGGCGATAGCGTTAATTAGTTGAAATATATAAATATATATCAATGGCGACAATTTTAAACTTTTTTAGTTACTAAACGTTAGATATTTATAATTGTGACATAATGGTCTATCCGGAAACTTTTAGAGGTTACGCACACGTCCAGGCCGGCGAGAAGAACGTTGTTCCTGTATTGAAAGAGATCGAATTCAAGCCCAAGGTTTTCGCCGACAACGACGTTGATATTAAAATCGTCGCCTGTGGCGTATGTGGCTCGGATGTCCACTCAGTTTGCGGTGAATGGGGTCAACAGAGTCTTCCTCTTATCCCAGGCCATGAAATTGTCGGCCATGTCGTCAAGGTGGGTTCCAAGGTCACCACAGTCAAAGTAGGTGACAGAGTTGGTGTTGGTGCTCAAAGTTTCTCCTGTTTAGAATGCCCTGACTGTAAAGCTGACAATGAACCTTACTGCTTAAAGTCAGTGGGCACTTATGGTGGTGTCTACTCCAATGGTGACAAGAGTTATGGTGGATACTCTGATTACGCTCGAGTTCATGAACACTTTGTGTTCCACATTCCTGAGAACCTTTCTTTCGAAGGTACTGCTCCACTTCTCTGTGCTGGTATCACCACCTACTCTCCTCTAGTCAGACATGGTGCAGGACCAGGCAAATCGGTTGGTATTGTCGGTATTGGTGGCTTGGGTCATTTCGCTTTACAATGGGCCAAGGCTCTTGGTGCTGATGTATATGCTTTCTCTCGTTCCGAAAGCAAAAAGGCCGATGCCATCAAACTCGGTGCCGACCATTATGTAGCCACTGGTGTTGAAGGATGGGCCAAGCCTCTTTCCAGAAAACTGGACTTTATTCTCTGTTGTGCAAACTCTTCCAATAACTTTGATCTTGACTCGTATTTGAGCACTCTCAAGGTTGGTGGCCATTTCGTTAATGTCGGTCTTCCCGAAGAGAACTACTCGGTCAACCCTAAGAGTTTCCTCAAGAACGCTAGTTTCTTGGGATCTTCTCTATTGGGCAGCAGAAAAGAGATTCAAGATATGTTGAAACTTGCTTCCGAAAAGAAACTCGAGGCCTGGCATAGCACCATTCCTGTTAACGAGGAAGGTGTGTACAAAGCTTTAGAAGGATGCAAGAATGGTGCACCAAAGTATAGATATGTGTTGACTAGCTATGACAATGGCTTCACTTTGTAGATTATGTAAATTATGAAAATTGATAGAACAGGTATAGACGATCTACGATTCCAGACCTCTGAACAGACGAAAAAAGCTATTAAAGGGTATGACCGTTTCGTGCGTCTTGAAAGCTGGGATCGGCAATAGATTATGCAAACTTAAATCACCACTGCTCTATATATTTATAGCAATCTTGCTCTTCTTCAATTATAACCATTGCAATGTAGGATCCAGAACCAGATCTGTTGCTTACAATGGGGCCAGTGGTCGTGCAAGTCCACTTACTTGCGATTGCTCTGATAACAGCTTGGATCATTGCTCACCCATTAGTTGGAAAGAGGAAATGTTGCGCGGTGTTGCGGAGATTATTAAAGACCATTATGGTTATAAGTATTCAGATATAAAAGGCCATGGTTGACGTTTAGTCAATTGCTCCAAAAAAACATAAAATATATCCCCAAAATGGCCGGTAAAACTGAAAAATACCAAACTGTTAATCCTGCTACTGGTAGAGTAGTCAAGACGTTTCCTACAGCCACTGATGATGAAGTCAAAAAAATCCTTTCTACAGCATCTAATGTATTTCTCAAAGACTGGAAATGGCGTTCTGTTAAAGACAGAGCTAGTATTGTTCGAAAGGCCGCCGAGATTTTAAAGTCAAAGTCCGAGGACTATGCCCAACTGATTACTTTGGAGATGGGTAAACTTATCAAGGAAGCTCGCCAAGAGGTCGAACTGGCCATCAGTATCATGAATTATTATGCCGATAATGGAGAAGACTTTTTGAAACCAGTTAGCGTACCAGGATCAAAAGATTCCGCTTTTATCCATAACGAGCCAGTAGGCATTCTTTACGCCATTGAGCCTTGGAATTACCCCTACTATCAATTAGCTCGAGTGGCAGCTCCTCAGTTAGTGGCTGGTAACGTTTTAATTGCCAAGCATGCTTCCTGCGTTCCACAATGTGCTTTGGCATATGCCAAGCTGTTTGAAGAAGCTGGGGCCCCTGCTGGTGTTTATACCAATATTTTTGCTTCTGTCGACCAGTCTAGTAATATTATCGAGGACTCGAGAGTTCGTGGTATCACTTTAACAGGCTCTGAAAAGGCCGGCTCGTCTGTTGCATCTCAGGCTGGTAAGAACTTAAAGAAAGTTGTTCTTGAGCTTGGAGGCAGCGACCCTTTGATTGTCTTACCTGATGCTCCTTTGGAGGACACTGCTGGTAGTGCTGTTACTGGCAGACTAATGAATATGGGACAGGCTTGTTTTGCTTCTAAGCGAATAATCGTTATTGGTAAAGAACGAGGTGAGAAGTTCCTCAAATACTTTACAGAACACGTCAAGTCTCTAGAGGCCGTTGGCGATCCAGCAGAAAAGGACACTGCCGTTGGGCCCCTTGTGGCGGAAGAGGCTCTCAACACTCTACTTGAACAGATCGAGACTGCCAAAAAACATGGCGCTACTGTTGTTGCTGGTGGTAACAGAATCAACCGTCCTGGTTGGTATATCGAACCTACCATTATCACCAACATCAGTAAAGAGAACCCACTGTATCACATGGAGACTTTCGGACCCGTAGCCAGCTTTTATACAGTTGAAACTGAACAAGAAGCTATCGAGCTTGCCAATGATTCCCCCTACGGTCTCAGTGCTTCTATCTTCACCAAAGATATTTCCAAGGCAGAAGACCTCGCAACCAAAATCGAGACTGGAATGGTCTATATCAACCAGGTTGCCGCCAGTTTCCCCAACGTTCCTTTTGGAGGCGTTAAGAACAGTGGTTTTGGAAGAGAGCTTGGTGAGCTTGGTATCACTGAATTCCTAAACAGAAAGGTCGTTCTCAAGAAGTCTTTCGATTAGACTATCAAATATATTAGTTGTTGGCTTGTAGGGGGAGGGAGGGGGGGATGCCTCCGGCGGCTGGGCTCTGCCCAGACCCGTTGCTCCACTTCGTGGAGTTTTAGGAGCAGGGGATGGTGCGGTAGAAAGAGTACTCTGCTCTCAGAGTCTGCATGTCCAATATCTGTAAAGAGGGAGACAATACTCGTGTTACGTAACGTTGGCGAAAATAAGAGAATATTCTCGATGACAATTATATTGGACTAATTAACTACGACTGTGATGTCAGAAATCTTGAACTATGAAAGTGCATGTTACCTTTCAGGTATTGCTCAAATACTTCTCTGACAATGACCGAGTAGTCAATAAATCTAGGATTTGTCCACTAAAGTTTCAACAGCTCCCAGTAAAATCGATCTTGATAGATGTCAAGATATTGATCAAAAGAGTGATGCTTCCTCCAGCTTATGAACTTGTCTCAGACGTAAAGGATACAGTGACAACGGGGGAAAATATTGGTAACCCTGATCAACTACACTAACATTTTAAAAGTCACTAGTAGGCAGAGCAGAGTAGACAGAGCAGAGTAGACAGAATAGAGTAGGCAGAACAGAGTAAACCCGTAAACTTATTGGGTATTTCATTCGCGATGAAACTGGAGAGAATAAATATTACTACACCATGCCTTAGCTTCATCTCTCCTTCCGAAACAACAACTACTTGACTATTATAAGACACTTGAAGCGCCACGGAGGGCCATCGAGCGCCTTTTTAGAACAATTAAGTTTTCTAAACACTTAGAGCAACAAAGTGGAACCCTCATGATCTCCACATTTGACAAACCAAGTCTCTCCCATCATCATACGTATCTCTTGTATGTTTATTAATTTGCATTCTCATACCTGTTCCGGCCTTCAGGGGTACTCAGGGGTAGACGGCTGAATAGTGCGGCAGAATCACCACTGCCTAGCACAATCACCCTTTTCCATCACCTCTCTTCCCTCCATCACCCTATAAACAGTCTACTCTACCATTACTCTACTTTACTCTACTTGACTCTACTTGACTCTACTTACTCTACTTCACTCTACTTTACTCTACTTACTCTACTTGACTCTACCTCACTCTACCCCTACTCTATACTCTGCCTCTCCTTCCTTACCCTACCAAGCTAGGGCTGTAACCACAGCAACACCAAGTAAACAAAAAGGGAGATAAAAACACGCGTAATAAATAAGAACAACCCTAACAGCCCTAAAGGAGACCACGACGAGTCCTGAATATTTATTATTTTGACAAATCATCTCCACCAACATCCACGACCACCACTACGACCACCACTACGACCACCATCAAAGTGTATTTTTTTTGTTCAGGTGTTGATTGACAATAATGAGAGAAGTTATTAGTATCAATGTTGGCCAGGCAGGTTGCCAGATCGGAAACTCGTGCTGGGAACTGTACTGTCTAGAACATGGTATTCAACCAGATGGATACTTGTCTGCTGATAAACGGGATGGCCCCAAAGATGAAGGGTTCTCGACATTTTTCTCGGAAACTGGGTCGGGCAAATACGTGCCTCGTACGATTTATGTCGATTTGGAACCTAATGTGGTGGACGAGGTACGTACTGGTACCTATCGTAACTTGTTCCATCCTGAACAGCTCATTACTGGAAAAGAGGACGCTGCTAATAATTATGCTCGTGGCCATTATACCATTGGTAAGGAGCTGATTGACCAAGTCATGGATCGAGTGCGACGCGTGGCTGATAACTGTAATGGTCTTCAAGGATTTCTTTTCACTCATTCTTTTGGCGGTGGCACAGGATCCGGATTCGGCGCGTTGCTATTGGAACGTCTGTCGGTTGATTATGGCAAAAAGTCCAAACTCGAGTTTGCCGTGTATCCTGCTCCTCAGAACTCGACTTCGGTGGTCGAACCTTATAACTCTGTTCTCACCACTCATACTACTCTGGAGCATTCCGATTGTACGTTTATGGTGGATAATGAAGCCATTTATGACATGTGCCGCCGCAGTTTGGATATTGCCCGTCCTTCGCATGGCAACTTGAACCGAATCATTGCCCAGGTGGTATCTTCGGTAACTGCTTCTCTGCGGTTCGACGGTTCGTTGAACGTGGACTTGAACGAGTTCCAAACTAATCTCGTGCCTTATCCTCGTATCCACTTCCCTCTTGTCACGTATGCTCCTGTAATCTCGGCTGCCAAAGCCAACCATGAAGCCAATTCCGTCCAGGAAATCACCAACGCCTGTTTCGAGCCTTCTCACCAGATGGTCAAGTGCGATCTCCGCAACGGCAAATACATGGCCACCTGTCTCTTGTACCGCGGTGATGTCGTCAACAAGGACGTGCAACAGGCTGTGGCCACCATCAAATCCAAGAAGTCCATCCAGCTCGTGGATTGGTGTCCCACTGGTTTCAAGATCGGTATTTGCTACCAGCCTCCTCAATACGTGCCCGGTGGCGATCTGGCCAAGGTCGATCGTGCTGTTTGTATGCTGTCCAATACCACTGCCATCTCAGACGCCTGGAGTAGACTCGACCATAAGTTCGATCTCATGTTCTCTAAACGTGCCTTTGTCCACTGGTATGTTGGCGAAGGCATGGAGGAAGGCGAGTTTTCCGAGGCCCGTGAGGACCTGGCCGCTCTTGAGCGCGACTACGAAGAGGTTGGCGCAGACTCCAACTACGACGACGAGGACGCCGAGTATTGACCTGCCACTTACCCTCTACCAATACCTACTACTTCTACTACTACTACTACTGCTGTTTTTGTCTAATGTGATGTAATACCTTGTTCGAATACGTGCCTTCGCTTTCGCCTCCGGCGGCCGGGCGCTGCCCGGACCCGTGGCTCTGCTTCGCAGAGGGCTGGGATGCTCGGGCTGACTGGGCCGCGATTATGGTCATTAGTCTTGATCTTGAGCTAAAGGCCGACTGCGATCTGATAAATTTCGCCAGAAAAAATGGCACTAACTCTGGCAATGCCTTTGTGGCTCAGGATGGAATGGGACGTCCTTTCATTAGAGTGGGTATTGGAGTCGTACGTAAAGCTTATAGAACATTCCTGACATCGCTTTAGCCAAGGAAACAGGCGCGATATGGTAAGACATCTTGACAACAGTCTCATGAATCTTGTGACTGTACCATATGTTGCCGACACTGGTTTCAGGACGGACCTGCTCGACCACAATGTCCACTCTATCAGCATAGCGAACAAATTGGCTAATATTAGTTGTCTCTAACAGCCTTCGCCTCCGGCGGCCGGGCGCTGCCCGGACCCGTAGCTCCGCTTCGCGGAGTGCTGGGATTCAGCGTGCGCCCAGTAAGACGTGGTGTGGTCTGCCACAGCGTCCCAGCGAGTGCTGGGATTCAGCGTGCGCCCAGTAAGACGTGGTGTGGTCTGCCACAGCGTCCCAGCCCTCTGCGAAGCAGAGCTACGGGTCCGGGCAGCGCCCGGCCGCCGGAGGCGAAGCCCACGAGCACTGCGCTCGCAGGCCCAGTAGGATAGCATGTAGTTCACATCGCATTGTCAGTCCGTCTAACAGCACCGCAGGCCTCCGCGAAGCGGAGCTACAGGTCCGGGCAGCGCCCGGCCGCCGGAGGCAGACCCGGCCTAGATCCGCTTCAGGGGGTCAGGAAACGAGTCTGGATAGCGGGACTTGGCGCGGATATACCAGCCTTCGACCTGGTCGGTGACACCATTGATGTTGCCGTCGGCGTCGGGGCTGTCGTAGAGGCTGTCGCAGCGCTGGAGCTTGCGCATTGATATTGCACGGTCCAGGTACCAACCTGACGTCATCTGGTGCGATTCTTTGTCGGTGTCGCGGGCTGGACAGTCGATCTGCAGTTTACGGCATCGATCGTGATAGCCAGCATCGTCGTAGTTGAGCACGGGTCGACCAAGTGCGATGGTAGAAGCACTGATGCCACAGTATTTCGAGAAAGCATCGTATCTATACATGATACAGTCCGGCCGGGTCTCGCATTCGCGGCGACACTGGTGGAACGACGAGTATGGTTTGCTGTCGTCGTCGTTGGGTGCTAGAGTCGGCGTGGGAATACCAGGATCCTGTTCGGAAGCGGAAGCAGCAGCAGCAGCAGCAGCAGCAGCGTCGTCAACGTCTTTCGACCATGAGAACTCCATATCTTTGGCGCCATTGTCCCAGTTATGCTGGGGATCTTTGGGAAAGTATGGCTTGGCGAAATCTTTATATATGTCACAGTAGAGAATAGGCGCCTTGTTGCCCGAAGCCCTTCGTACTCTTTCATATTCCCAGATGAGTTCGAAATCCGCAGGTCGTTGGTGGTGGAAAGTAATTAGCTCTTGACACCAGTTATTCGAACTACATGGCACAGCCCAGATGGGCTCTCCCTGGAACCTACCACCCGAGGTGGTGAAATCCAATGATATTTGTGCTGTTTCCTTCAGATACATGGCTACCATGTAATCGCCGCAGCACTCATGTTCTGCTTTCAATGTATATTGGTCGACCCATTCTTGTGAGTAAATATCGCCAAATGCCTTTTTCATTGCTCCCTGCGATAGTACGATGCCTGAGCCGCCATGAGCGAATACATACTCAAGGCCTGCAACTGCGCTACCCAAGTAATACTCCTTCTGACAATCCAGGCTGGTTAGAAATCTCGACAGATTATCTGCTAGAACAATCGTATCATCATCAATCATTATATACCAGTCCATATCTGGTGCCTCTTGATAAGCATGATAAAACATTCGGATATTCTTGAACTTGTCAAGTGTCCATCCTCCAGGAATATCGTCAACCTCGTCAGTTTTAAGATAATGGTGTTTGGATCGCAACTGTCGATATTTCCTGTATACACCAAACTGGTCACTACCAATCAAGAGTGATTGGGATACGTTGGCCAGGATATCCACCACTTCGTAGCCGGCAATTGAGTCTGCAGAATCAGAATACAATGCGAAATTCGGGAATCTCGTCAGGGTAGTGAAAAAGTGGACTGGTACCCGTTGCCATAAAGTCTTGGAACCAGTTTTGAGCAGTAGAAGCATTCTGTCTGTATTTGGAGCAGGATCAGATGCCAGATATTGTTGCAAGTGGATTTTTCCTGGTTGGTCTTGATTTTTATTGTAAAGTCTAAACACTTGAGGTCCAAATGATTGTGGTGGTCTCCAGGTATCGCCAGATATATATCTGTTATTATCTGGATACGTGTGGAAAAACGTCTGATCAGGCCTGAAGTGCAATAGTGGCTGGCCATTATCTGGTTGGCCAGTATCCAGAAGATTTCTACTTTGAAAAGACGATTGTTGTTGTTGTCGGTTGGTCATCAGTTCAGGTTCATCATGAAAGGGCATCCATA
This sequence comes from Sugiyamaella neomexicana, assembly GCA_030555635.1. NCBI lineage: Eukaryota > Fungi > Ascomycota > Dipodascomycetes > Dipodascales > Trichomonascaceae > Sugiyamaella > Sugiyamaella neomexicana. The sequence goes on from JANIWN010000076.1 coordinate 34,698, forward strand.
AAACCAAGCCAACAATGGCGGAAGCCAGAAAGAGAATCAATAGATCTTTTATATGACTAATAATCCTCCTTCTACCACGAAGAGCTATATACGAGAATTTCATGAGTATACGGGTTGGATATCACTAGATTCAAGCTTGCGAAGCGTGCCGAGTGTTCGTGCACTGTGACCCCATTAGATGCTGTCAGTGACACATTTCCATCAAATATATATGTAACGACGAGCCTAATGACCATTGAAAGCTTAATGGCCTATAAAACATGTAAGTCTGAGAATTGTACCAACCAAGAGACCACGGATATTATATGCGGGTTTCAGAGTCTGAGCGAGCGAGAGAAAGCAACAACCAAAGACATGGCCAGGACGAGAAACAAATAATACTTTGAATCTTTTCGTCCCCTCGAGATACCTATCTATCAAATAGCGTCCTCTCTCGGTATATATACTAGAGGTACAATGTACTGAATCTCATGCTGTTGGTAAAGTTAGAGTTTATCTCTAGCCTACAAACTCCAGCCTGCAAACTCCAGCCCACAAACTCTGTGTACCATATATTTCTGTACCATTTATTAGAGATGGTCCCTTACACAGACCTAACGCAAGATTCAAGTCGAGGGTGGTTTCACGAACAATCTATTAAAAGATCTAGCGCCCGTGAAGAAGAAGATGCAGATCTCGCCAGCCCTGCAGATAATATATCTTTTGGATTCAGATTCTCTATCTTTACATTTCTCATTCGAGAAGGTCTTTTTATACTCTATTTTGCACCATGACTATTGCACACCAAGTGAAAGCATGTCTGTTCGACATGGACGGATTGTTAATCAACTCTGAAGAGATTTATACGGAAATTACCAACGAGATTCTTCATGAACATGGTAAACCGAGTCTTCCGTGGGAAGTCAAGGTCCAATTACAAGGCCGTCCAGGTCCCGACGCGTCAGCCAAGTTTCTTGAGTGGGCCCAATTACCATACACACCCGAGGAGCTGTTCAAAATAACCAGTGAGAGACAAAAGACCCGATGGCATAAAACGAGATTCATGCCTGGAGCTCTGGAGTTACTCCAACATTTAGAGGATATCCAAATCCCGTTTGCACTTGCCACATCTTCGCATTACCAAAACTACGTTCTCAAGACCAATCATCTTCGACATGGCTTTGATCTATTTGGTAAACACGTTGTAGTAGGAGATGACAAGAGAATCCCACCTGGAAGAGGCAAACCACATCCAGATATCTGGCATGTGGCTCTTGAGTCGCTCAATACTACTCAGAGGGCAAAAGGGTTACCAGATATCAAGCCTGAAGAGTGCCTTGTTTTCGAAGATGGCGTTCCGGGCGTCATTGCCGGTAAAGCTGCTGGCTGTCGAGTAGTTTGGGTACCTGACGCTCGAGCCCTACAAGTTCTTGACAAGGATGAAGTCATTGATCTTGTAGGTGATAATGAACTTCTTGAAAGTCTCCATCATTTTGACAAGGCCAAATATGGGCTTGTAAAGGAGAACTAATAAGAGAGATCATAAGCATACATATATATATATATACTATACGGGCGCGTTACGGAATAGATATGAAACTGACTCACCATTATGAAGACGCCTTATACTCTCGGCAAGTACTGGACTCACGTCTAACAAGTCAAGACGGTCACAAAGAAGCTCTTTACCTTCTAATGGAACCGTGTTGGTACAAACGACCCTGTGAAGTTTACTTTTATTGATAATCTCAGTGGCTTTTCCGCTGAGAATACCATGTGTCACAATAGCAATCACCGACTGAGCGCCATGTCCAAGTAGAGTCTCGGCCGCCTTGGCTAAAGTGCCACAAGTATCAGCCATATCATCTACCAGAATACACACCTTGTTAGAAACATCGCCCACAAGAACCATTCGTGATACTTCGTTGGCTCGAGCCCGCTCTTTATGGATCAAGGCAAAATTGAGATCCAACCGGTCGGCTAATGACGCTGCTCGCTTGGCTCCACCTGCATCGGGGGATACAATAATAGCATTCTTGAAATCCACATTGTTCTTGATATAATTCACCACACTGGGCTCAGCATATAGATTATCCACTGGTACATCAAAGAACCCCTGGATCTGAGACGCATGTAGATCCATGGTAATGACATGATTACACCCAGCAGTTTCCAGCATGTTGGCCATGAGTTTCGCCGTGATGGGTGCTCGAGACTTGTCTTTTCTATCTTGTCGAGCATACGGGAAGTTGGGTAAAACCGCTGTGATCCGTCTTGCTGATGCCGTTTTACATGCATTGATCATAATCAATAATTCTAGAATCCGATCATTGACATCTCCTGACCCGATCTGAGTCAGAATATAAACATCCTCATCTCGCACTGACTCGCCAATCGTAATCGAGATCTCCCGATTCGAGTCCCGTGAAATATTCACTTTACAAAGAGGTAGCCCAAGACTGTCGGGTTAGTACCGGCGAACCGTCCATCTCTCCACAACAACCACTTACGTCTTACTGACCAGAACCGCCAGGTCTCTATGAACATCACCCGCCAGCAGTTTAATAGAGTTCATCGACATTTCGTACTGTTCCTCGTAATCCCAAAACTATTATCCGAATCATCAACCGAACCAGTGAATTTCCTGGATCCAAAAAACCTGACTGCCTAAGCCCCTCCCGCCGCCCGCGCCTCATGTTGAGTCGTGAACTTGGGCCTCGTCCGCGAAGGGGGAAGGGGGTGGTGCCTCCGGCGGCTGGGCGCTGCCCAGACCCGTTGCTCCGCTTCGCGGAGAGCATGGAGGAGACGGTGAGAGTTGTGTGTTTGGGGACTGAATATGCCTGGACCCTGAACTCTGGACCCTGCGTACAGCCTGCAGCAAGCACCCCCTGAATTCTTCGATGGTGAAAGGAAGGGGGTGGTGCCTCCGGCGGCTGGGCGCTGCCCAGACCCGTTGCTCCGCTTCGCGGAGAGTGTGGAGGAGAGAGTGAGAGCTGCGTGTTTGGGGTAAAGCTGGCCTGGGCCTCAATTCTGGACATTCTGGACCCTGCATACAGCACCCCCTGAATCGTATTCCAGGCCGAGTTCAGGCTGACCACTGGCTCAACGAACAAATATAATCAAGCAAAAGCTGGCGGTGTTCTCAAGGACGTGGACCTCGCATAGTTGGTTTAACCAGCGAGAACATCGTCACCACATGGTTATCATTAAATCATAAGCTTATGAATTATTAGCTTAGCACACATGGCACTGCGCAGAACTGGTTGTATCCAGCTTCGACACCATCCTGGTTTCCACTGCACTGTTACAATCACACACAGAGCCTGCTCGATTGATAATTCTGTGCTCCTATCTCTCACTAATATTTATCAACTATATTCAGATATGGGTGAACACAGCCTTCTATGCTTACCGAGGGGGTACCACACACAACACCCAGCACCCGACACCCACGCCCTCCGCGAAGCGGAGCCACGGGTCTGGGCAGCGCCCAGCCGCCGGAGGCCGAGCCCCTACCTCGCCGACTTCCGCTTGGACTTGGAGCCCCCCGAGCCCGAGGAAGACACCATGGCGGTACCCTGGCGGACATCTTCGTCGGCGTTGGCCAACTTGTCTTTGGCATCGAGGAAGAACATGAGATCGCGGATCTGTTCGTTGAGATCGGTGATGGTTTTGTCTTTTTCTTGGCTCTCTTTAGTGACTTGGTTGAGTTTGGTCAGGACTCTTTCGCCAAGGACTTTTTCTTCTATGAAGCTTCTTTTGAGTCGGACCAGTTCCTTTTTGGTGGAGTCCAATTTCTCCTCGAGGGTCGCCAGTGACTTTGCAAGTGCCTGTGATTTGGCTTCGGATTGTGCCTGTTCCTGCCTATCAGAAGCGACAGAAGCAGTAGACATTTTGTTTCGTTCGGAAGCGAGTAAAGCTTCGTAGTAATCCCGCTGGGATTCGAGCTGGGATGTAAGTAAATATGTGTATTGAAGAGACAGGTCGGTCTCGAGATCTTTTTTATTATTATTGGTGTCCGAGGCCGACGAAGAAGATGGCAACTCTACGAGCTTTCCATCCGACTGATTCTGGATAAGTCGATGCACGTAACCATCTGAAGCATAATCCCATACTCGATGAGTGGTGATATCCATTGAAAAACAATGCCCAGTGGCTACATAATGGTCATAAGCATGAGCTTTGTCATAACGGCCGCAGCCCACATGGCCACAAATAAGACAAGCCCACAGATTCGAACCAGCTTCACACACGGAGCATTTGCTGGATAAATCAGTGCCGGATAAATCCGTGCCAGAGCCAATCTGTGTTTTATACGAGTCTGCATTTGTATGACGGCATACAGGACATGAAGAGTCTCCCCATTTTTGTAAACACTGGCAATGGAAAGTATGCTGACAGAGAATGGTAAGAAGTCCAGTGATTGTAGCATCCATTCTATCTAGACATACAGGACATGTTGGAAGCTCTTGAAGGGAAGAAGAAGAAGAAGCAAGCGATGGGGCGACGGCATCACCGACGCCTCCTCCTACTCCAGTAAAAGGGTCCTGGATTAAATAAGGGATATCTCCATCAGTTCTATGGATATGCGAACGGAATTGCACACTTTTGACATATACCACATGACAGGTTTCTGCTTCCATGGAGTTGAATACTTTGCCATTATAAGCCAAATAAAAGTCTGTTGCAAATTTGGCACTGCGGAACTTTATTAGAACCATATATCTGTTAGGAGTACCATTACTAGTGACCAATCGTATATGAGAACTATTTTTCCTTGTTTCTTGACCTAGATATTCCAATAAATCACTGGTACTCATATATCCTGGGACCGCCAGAATCGACACCACCGTCCCATCATCGGTATCTACAATCTGATCTCCTTCATCATCCAAGTCTCGGTATAATCGGATGACTCCGTACCCCATAAAAATCGACTTTAATGCCATGGCACTGCCTGATACCGTGGACGTGGACGTGGACGCGGACGCAGACGCTTCAGCTGGTGCCACTGGCTCCAACTTACATTCATCACCGGAAGATGTCATATCAGCCTCTGAATCCAATCCACTGACATCCACTCGTCCGAATCGAAAATCTCGAGATGTATGAATATTATAGTACTCTTGAGACCCAGGTTTGGGACCCTTAAGGTCTTTTCTCGTCCGGGCAATATGTGTAGCTGGATCTACGGGTCTTGGATCTCCGGACACGCTACTTCTTCGTCGCCCACTACTACTACTGCTACCACTAATGCTATTGCGATAATGGGTGAAACTAGTAGCTCTTGTTCTATGACTCTGCACTCGAACGTTTTCCTTCAAAACTTTGCCCTTTTGGATGTTCTTCCACCCTGTTAATGGCAAAAATATATCGTTGGCTTCCTTGGCTGCGAAATACCAACCCGTCTCACTTTCACTATTCCCGGATCGTACCTCCTTTTCTGGATTACTATCCGTTTCTATCACCAAATGATAAACTGCCACCATTAATAACCTGGCATTTCAGTTTGGTTCCTGCTACTACTACTACTAAAGCATTGAAATATCTCTCTCTCTACTTAGGCTATCTATCTTATCAATCATCACCCCAGGGTAGGGGTATCTTGATAACGGAGCCTGACAACATGAGAGAACCCTGATCTGGCTCCGTGTCGTCTCGGCCTCCGGCCGCTGGGCGCTGCCCAGACCCGTTGCGGTTGCTTCGCAACCGGGGGCGGTCGGCGGCCGGTAGGGGTGCCAGTTGGCTGCCTCCGGCGGCTGGGCGCTGCCCAGACCTGTTGGGGTTGCTTCGCAACCTGGGGCGGTTCACGGCCGGTCGGGCTACTTGTGGAAAGAGCACATGTGTAACTGGCAGGCCACTTGCTCACTTCGGCTACTCGTTTCGTTGCTCCAAGATCCACACTAAGACACTAGAACAACCTTACTATTACTAGAAAACATGTGAATACCACTACATGCCGTTAATGGCCACAGATCCCAAGAACATGCCATTTGAGAAGAAAACAACTGACCCCATCCAAACAGCACCACTCGTAAGCTGGTCAAGCTCAATGGACATCTATCATATCATATCATATCTAATCTTATCAGCTTGACCAACCCTATCCCCTATCCCACCCCCTGACATTTCCCCTTCTGTCGCTCAGGGCCCCCTTCTCCGTCGCCCGTCAAACACGCAGCCCTCGAGCGAAGCTCGAGCCACGGGTCTGGGCAGCGCCCAGCCGCCGGAGGCATCCACCAGGCCCGCGCCGAGCGGACCGAGCCTTAGGAGCCAGTAGTCTCAGGCCACAGCGTCAGGCGAGTTAACGCCAAGGGCGCAAGCGGGCGGGAACGTGGTGCGAGGGATGGACAGCATTGCTTGCTGTAGGCGCTAGCGTTTTAATGCCGGGTGGTTCGAAAAAGGGATGTGTTCCTGTGTTTCAGGTTTCAGGTTTCAGGTTTGTTAGTGCGGCACCGGTGGGAGTGTGTCAGTTCCCCTGATGGGCAGTAGGAGGAGTGAGAGGTGGGAAGCGGAGAACAGATGGGAGAATTGGGATAGTAGCAGTGTGGCGTGGTGGAGGAGGTAGCGGGGCAGACGGCAATAAAAGATTGCAAATGTGAATACCCCCTGACTTGGCCATCTCTCTCTCCCGTCTCTTTCCAAGTTGGCCGACTCCAGGGGCCCGAGCGAGTCTCCGCGAAGCGGAGCCACGGGTCTGGGCAGCGCCCAGCCGCCGGAGGCGGAGACCCCCATGACGCGCGCGCGCGCGAGGCGGCGGCGGCGGCGGCGGTGGTGGTCTTTGTTTTTTTTTTTGTTTTGCGCGGAATTGCTTTTGGGGGTCTTTTTTTTTCCGGGCTTGCATTGCTGCTGCTGGAGGCTGCCCCTGAAGGTCGTTTTGGAGCCCCAAAAAGCAAGCGAGCGTGCAGTTATCCCCCATTAAACGCGTGTGTGCATTGTCGTTCGCCCGGCTCGACTCCACTCCACCCCCCCCCAGCTGTGCACCCACCCCTGATGCGCGCATAGACTCATACGAGGCGCCGTCGAGGCCAAGCCAAGCTAAGGCCATGCTTTTTTAGCAGGGGCGATATAAATATTAGATGAAATCGCTTTTAAAGTGGAGACGGGGGTTGTTAGCGATCAGATCAGATCAAGAGTTTGTGGTTGATGGAACGATCCCTGATTCCAGGCAGTTGTTTATTTGTTTAATTGATCAAATGGGCTCGAACTGGGGCGGGCCAGCAGGGTCTGGTCACTATTCATGTATTGTTTGCGAATGGTCTGAGAGCCACCGTAAAAACACCACGTTTCCTCGCGGGGAGATGTATGAACATTTCCGTACTGCCAGACATTTGAATAACTGGAAACTATGGTGTTCATATCTTCATGAGCAGAAGTTATCTGATGATTATATTGAAGATTGGTTACAACAACATCAACTATTATCTCTACATCGAAATGCCGTGGCCGAGGCGGGAGGTCCAATATCAGCAGGAGCGAGGAGGAGGTGAGGTAGGCTGGTGGGTTGGCACGCCGCTACGCCGCTACGCAGCCACACCGCCAAACGCCTAACTTAGGTTCGTGGCCACTCAGCGAAACGCCTGCGAGTATTGACTACCGATTACCGCCAGAGCACGGAGACGCCGCCCACACTCCGCGACCACTCCACTCACCGCGAGTATTCAGAGTATAGAGTCCAGAGGTGGGAGCACCGCCAGGCACCGCCAGGCACCGCCGGACACCGCGAAAACACGAGAGCGATTGATTTCACCGTCAATTTCACCATCAATTTCACCGTCAATTTCACCATCAATTTCACCATCAATTTCACCATCGATCTTCCATGCTCCACCTCTTCCTTCCCTCATACCCCTATCCATGTTAGTTTATTTATTTCTGCTTATCTTAAGCTTAATCTATTTTTATTTGCCATTCACGTCCTGTCACAAACTCTATTTGCATGTGCAGTTCGTATTTCTGTTCTATTTATATCGGCCTCGTGCGCATCTCATCCATTCCAGCTGACCAGAAATGCTACTGACTGCATCCCAAATCCGGCCTGGCTCTGTCGATGGTGCCAGGAGTGCCTCCGGCGGCTGGGCTCTGCCCAGACCCGTGGCTCCGCTTCGCGGAGAGGGGGGTGCCTAACCGCTCGATAAGCTTAAATATAGACTCGTACTTTCATGTCGTATGCAAATTCCCCACAGATGCAGTGGTTATCTCTGGCCTGCACGCCCCTGAAACAAATGTTAGATTTATAGCTTTATTCGTTACTTTACTCTAGTATATAATTAGACTTATCTTGTAGCTCTATAACTTTTATCATTTAATTTGTAGTTTAGCTTCTTCGTTTAACTTCATCAACTCATTTGGTCATGTCACCTTCAATCTCTTGGATCAACTCTTTGGCCCGAAAAGTCGAAAACCATCCTCCTCCACCTGGAACATACAGTCGTCGCTGTTTCTTTCTTTCTCCTTCGGCAACCCTTTCTCGAATTACTGACAACGGGTACGCCGTCTGATTAGGACCAATGAGGATAAAGTGCCTCTCGGCTGATAAAAAGCCTGCTGGTGAACGGGACCCACGAGCTGACTCCACCAACATCTCCATCTGATCTTGGCTATTGTGCACTCGCACATCACCAAATGTCACTCGAGACGTACTGGAACTCACATCCGACTTGGAAATCTCTTTCTTCTCTTTAGACGCCGGTTGCTGATTCTGATCATAACTTCTAATCGAGCTCACATGGCCAAAAGTCACCGATGTCCCAGAAGGTCGCGAAACAACCGCCCGGGTTTGAAACAATGGCTTACTGACAACTCGATTATTCGTATACTTGGTATACCAATTGACTGAATCTGTTACTTCTGGTAGTCGGCTAGAGTCTTTATTATCAACGCTGCTGCTATCTTTGCCACCGTTATCGCCTACTTGAACTTTGCCCTTATAAAGTGACATACTTGAACACTCAACACTACTATTCTCACTCTCTTTACTAGAACAACTTTGCTTATCAGCGATTTTCAAATCTTTTTGAACCGTTTTATGCCATTCACTTACCCCTTCTTTAGTTCCCAGATTAAAAGCCCCTTTGGTGGTTGTCAGAACCGGTGAACTGTTGGACACTTTATAGGGCCAGTTCGAAGACGCTTTGATTGTGGTGTGGTCTACTACTGTGGGAACTACTGTGGGAACTACTGTGGGGACTACTGGGGAAACTACTGGGGCAACTACTGTGGGAACTGCTCGGGGAACTACTCGTTTGGGAATACCATCAGGAGTCCAGGTCCGTTTGCTTGACTCTTTAATCTCGTTCAATACATCTTGAATATACCCTTGTTGGTCTTTATGATCCTTCTGAAGTTGCTCAACCTCTTTTTCCACATCCTGAATCGAGTCGGCTATGGAAATATTTGTATGAAGCTGGTCACTTTTGAATTCCCCAAGGGACGTCATGTTAATATGGTGATTGACATTGATATTTCTTTGCAGATTATAGCACACATCTTCTAGCTCCAACACTCTCTGGTTCAAGTGATTGGTGAGTTCGTCAATTTCCTGGGTCCGAGTGTGGTTTCTATGAATAAGCTCATTGGTATTCTGTTTATAGAGCTCCATCCACTCGTTGACGGCGATTATACACTTGACAGCCAATACCGCATAGAAAATGAGAAAAAATAGACTTATTCCTGAAGATAGTTTATCAAATGAACTATCTGGTATCAGTTGCGTAGCAACTTGTTTAACAATCTCAATATCGACCTCGTGAGAATTCTGATTCTTCAATTCAATCAAATCCTTTTTCAACATTTCAAGGTCAAATCTGTAAAAATTAGTTAGTTAGCTTAGCTTCTAAGAAACCACCACATAATGGGCAATTCCACAAACCGAGTTCGCTCCAAATCAGACATCTTGGAGGAACTTAAATACCGGCGTCCGATAACCGACAAGGGTCCAATATTAGGAGTAAAGGTGTAAATAATAGCCAGGTAGCAAATAATCTTCACAATTGTAATGATAATCTCCCTGGACAAAGAAAAGCACATGGACCATTTGGATGTGTTGTCATCAATGTCAAATTCGTTTTCATCATCTTCATTAGTTGCCAGTACAATTGATAGCGACGAAGACGACATTGAATTATCGTTATCATCCTCAATTGCTCCAGCATCTAAAGGAAACATATCACTTGATTCCGGGCCTGACATTTTGAATGTTGTCTGTTTGGAGTTGTCGTTGTGAAAGGTGGAGAAGAGGTTGAGGGGATGTAAACAAACCGAATATATAGGCTTGCGACGATCACGTGAACTCCTGCCCTTTGGGTGGTCAGGTAAAGAGCCATCTACAGAGCCATCTACAGAGCTCAGGCACACAAGTACCATTGTCGCTATTGCTAGTATTACATAGATTACTTCATCGGTAGCTTATAGATCGCTAGTCTCACATTCGCACAATCATATCGCTAGTTATTATGACGTACGACCAAACACTTGCGATCGACTCAATGTTGGTGCTGCAAATCACATGGCGCCTTGTTGATAGACAGACCAAGTTCTTATGACCAGCTAGCTATCTCTTGCAGCATCGACTTTGCTAATAACGAGTTAGCATTGAACCGATATGATATGTCAATGAACTACTGGCTCGAGCTGGTTAGCTTCTCTGTTTCTGCTCATAGTATATTCCACAACTCTTAGGTCTATTAAGTTACTCCGTTGAGTTCTCTGTTGAAATCCTACTCCTACTGGCTTGTTTTCAAATATAAGCTCGCAAAGGCGGGGAAGTTGTCAATAAATCAACCGTGCAGGGCATTTTGTAACCCACCAAGAAACAACTGCATCTCGGCACGATATGCTTCACTCACTGACTTCACTCACTGACTTCAACTCACGGAGCCCACTCACGGAGCCCACTCACAGAGTCAACTCACAGAGCCAACTCACAGTGCCAACTCACAGTGCCCACTCACAGTGCCACCTTGAAACGACTATTCATTTTCGTCCTCATCCATGAATCAATATTGGCTGTTAAATGGCACGTACACCCACTACTCCAGCTCCGTCTGCTCATTACCGTACCGAGCAGACGGCACTAAATGTCATTCGGTCTGAGACAACGTCATCAACCACTGCATATTAAGGTCCGCCGATTAAAGTCCGCCTGTACTGTTTTATTTGTTACATAAATACGGGGGGATGCAAAGCAAAATAAACTATCGAGGAGAGTTTTTATTGTTCAAATAGCTTATTGCTCATACTATCAACATCACACCTAAATATTATATATATATTTTCATATATTAATAATATTTATTGGTGAAACGTGAGAATGGAAAAACTTCATGACACAGAGGTAGTAGCTTCAAGTGCTCCTCCTGGTTACACGAGTTCAATTGTTAGTGATACTCCACCTCCAAGTTATCATACTACTCATCGAAAATTAAAAGCAAGACATATTCAACTCATTGGGATTGGAGGCACCATTGGTACAGTATTATTTGTACAACTTGGCTCTGCTCTAGCCAAAGGCGGCCCTGGCTCACTATTTCTAGCTTTTTTCATATGGTGCTTCCCAGTACTATGTATCACAAACTCGACGGCCGAAATGGTCACATATCTACCTCTACCGTCGCCGTTTATTCGACTGGCCGGTAGATGTATCGACCCTGCACTAGAGGTTATGGCAGGATGGAACTTTTTCATTCTTCAAGCAACTCTTGTTCCTTTTGAAATTACTGCTGTCAATATTATTATCCATTTCTGGGTAGATGGTTATAGTCCTGCCATCACCTTATCTGTGCAGGTGGTATTATACATTTTAATCAATTTTTTCGCCGTCAAGTATTATGGCGAGTCCGAGTTCTGGCTTTCTCTTGGTAAAGTGCTTTTAGCAGTCGGGCTTATTTTATTCACCTTTGTTACCATGGTTGGAGGCAATCCCAAACATGACGCATATGGATTCAGATATTGGAATCATCCTGGGTCCTTTGCCGAGTTCCATTCAACTGGGTCCATGGGACGGTTTCTGGGGTTCTTTTCCTGCTTTGTACAGGCCTGTTATACTATAGCTGGCCCAGAGTATGTATCAATGGCCGCTGGTGAGGCCGAAAACCCTCGTAAGGTCATGCCCCGAGCATATAAAGGTGTGATTATCCGTCTAGTATGTTTCTTCATTCTAGGTGCTCTTTCAATGGGTATTGTATGTCCTTATAATGACCCCGAGCTACTGACAGCTATTGATTCTGGTGCCCCAGGAGCTGCCGCTTCTCCATATATCATTGCAATGCAGACACTTGGCATCCCAATCCTACCCCATATCGTCAACGCACTTATTCTGACTGCCAGCTTTTCGGCCGGCAACTCGTATGTCTACTGTGCATCACGGTCACTCTATGGTATGGCTCTTGATGGCCATGCTCCTCGATTCTTCAGCAAATGTACCAAAAACGGCGTTCCAATATACTCGGTGGCTGCTGTGCTCTGTTTTGGCATGCTGGCCTTTTTACAGCTTGGAAACACCGCTCAGACGGTGCTGAACTGGATCGTCAATATTGGAACCGCTTCACAGCTCATCAACTTCTCCATCATGTCCCTGACATATCTTCGCTTCTACTACGCCATGAAAGCACAAGGAATGTCCCGCGACACCCTCCCATATAAAGGTCCTTTCCAACCTTACTGTGGATACATTGGCTTGGTGTGTGCCTCGGCCATGACCCTATTATCTGGATACTCTGTTTTTCTCAGTGGCAGCTGGGATGTCACCACTTTCATCTTCTCCTACGTCATGATCCCCGTGGACATTATCATTTACCTGGTCTGGAAACTCTGGAGGCGCACTCATATCCGCTCTCTACACGACGTCGATCTGGTATCCGACGTCAAGGAGTTCGAGGATCTTACATCCAACTTTGTCGAAACGCGGCCAACGACCGTCGTCGGAAGGATTGTGCGGGTCCTGGTGGGCTGAACGCACCGGCCTCCGGCGGCTGGGCGCTGCCCAGACCCGTTGCTCCGCTTCGCGGAGTGCGAGGAGATTGGTCGCTGCGGGGAGGGCCAGGAGCTCGCGCCTGTTGGCTGGCCGTCTGTACACTACCTAGCATCATAGAAACTGCATCGTCTGCTCTCGGCTGTGTCGCCTCCGGCGGCTGGGCGCTGCCCAGACCCGTAGCTCCGCTTCGCGGAGCGCTCGGTGCGCGACGGTTCGTCACACTCCGCGAAGCGGAGCTACGGGTCTGGGCAGCGCCCAGCGGCCGGAGGCCGAGCGAGACAGGAACAAAGAGAGAATATTTAGTATTAACCAGTAGAACGGTGTATGCAAGAAACTAGAGAAGTCACAAAATCAAAAGAAATAAATAATACCTGTACAGAGTGGGGAGTAATAATAAAAAGAGAAGACAAGGAGAGGCGCTACAAGGGTCTGTCGCCGCCCGAGACCATTTGACGGGCCTTGCCAGACCACAAACTTCTCTTGTTAAGACCTACAGCGGCAATGACGGCTTGCTGGTAGTACATGGGAGAAGAAGGAGACAGTTTGTGGTTGGGAGTGGAGATGGTGGACAGCGCGGCCATGAGCTTGGATTGGTTGGGGGACACGATTGTGGGGATCAGATCGTGGTGGTTTCTATCTCTATAACCGCAGATGGGGATGTTGTGGTATTTGTCGGTCCACAAAGGGCGGCTCAACATTGAGGCGGTGGAAGAGGGAGAAGGCGAGGGCGACTCGGGGGATGCGTCGGAAGTGGGCGAGCTGGCAGACGAGCAGTCGCTATCGGAATCGTCAGTAAGACCACATATTAAGGTGGAGTTGTAATTGTAGTCGAGGAACTCTTCAATAGAAGGTTGCTCGGGGTTGGAGGCAGCTGCAGTGGCTCTATCAGTACGGTCATTCACCGATCTAGCAGTGGAAGCTGACGAGTTAGAAGCCGATACCGTGTTGTGTTCAGTTTTAACGAGAATGGAGAATGTCGACGAATCATCCTGTTCATCGATAGGCCATCTTCGTTGGGTGGTGTGAGATTCAGTGTCCTGGACAAACTTTTCAAACGAAAGATGTGACAAGTCATCAGCATTGTTGCTGACCGTCAGTTCTACTAAGGGAATATCAGTATTAAGACTATCCATATCGAATGGGCTTGTTTCCTTGTCGTGAGTAGAGTTTCCCGACGAATCTTGTTCCGACCCGTCGATATATCTGGATTCATAGTGGAAATCAGGCAGTTCATCATAAGAAAAGTAGTCTGACTCCGAGTCGGAGCCGTAATCGGAATTCGAATCTGATTCAGAGTCTGACTGAGATCCAGAGTCAGATAGTGATGAAGAAACCGATTCGTTATCGCTGTTGTCGAAAACAGAGCTAACGTTGACGTTGTCTTTGTCGTTGACCGATTCTTCGCATTTGATTCGAATTTTCAGCGGTTCTTTGTGCTCATCACTGTTGTCATGATCCTTCTCATCGTTCTTTACTGGATGACAACGAGAAATCCTACTGGATGCTCTTGTGGCACCGCCCACATGTGCTGGTTTAGGAGGAAATACCATGACCCTCGCTCGCTTGACAGCATTAGGGCTGACAGTAGAGGACTTATTCCTATTATTACTTGAATCCATATCATCTTCCACATCTACTCGAGATCTTTTAGGAGCAGATAGAATCTCCTGATTGTGATTGTCTATGACAATGGTAGGTCCTCCGCACTGTCTTCGAGCTGATGCCCGAGTCACCATTGAAGACAAAGGTACCGCCACTGTGTGTTTTTGGTTGTTCGAGTGTGACACTCTTCTAGTTATAGCCATGATAAATCCAAAAAAAAATGTCCTTTTGAAATCCACTTGGTTGCAAAAAAAAAAATTCCAATTTCCAAATATCCAAAATTACAAATTCAAACAATCCAACTGGCAAAAGCGGATTTTTTCTTCTTGTCCATCCAAGAAAAAAAAAAATAAATATTCCTCCTGCTCTGTGCCCTAAATCGACCATTAAAGTGAAATTTTTTTTTTTCCTTTTTCTTGCAAAAACCTCCCCGTACGGCTGCCCTCCTCCCTCCCCCTACTCCTGCCGTACCGCCATGACGGCCTTGTTTCACATCCCACATTCCCATGTCATCTCCACCATGACAAGGCCAGACCGCCGGTGCTGGGAGCGTCTGGGAGCGCCGGGGAGGCCTCCGGCGGCTGGGCGCTGCCCAGACCCGTGGCGCTCACTTCGTGAGCGTTGGCTGAGACGGCCCCGGGCTACTCCTACT
Organism: Sugiyamaella neomexicana; assembly: GCA_030555635.1. Taxonomy (NCBI): domain Eukaryota; kingdom Fungi; phylum Ascomycota; class Dipodascomycetes; order Dipodascales; family Trichomonascaceae; genus Sugiyamaella; species Sugiyamaella neomexicana. Next base: position 49,904 of record JANIWN010000076.1, read on the forward strand.
CCTACTCCTATTAATATACTACTACTACTACTACTACGACTACTACTACTATACTACTCCTATTAATATACTACTAATGCTACTACTAGTACTACCACTATTAGTTCTTCACCTACTCCTCCTCCAACAACTACTGCTACTACTACTACTACTACTACTACTACTACTACTACTACTACTACTACTACTACTACTACTACTACTACTACCACTACTACCACTACTACTAGACCATCTCTTGTGGAATATCACGCCCGAACTATTCCGACTAGATCTTACTTCCGTGCATGCTTCTCTGATACTTACTGACGCTCACGGATGCTAGCGACTCTCGGTCTCTGCAGTTCTCCTCATATATCATTACCGTACTACTCAAATGGGCATGCTCCAACGCCCAACCTTGTATCTTCACCGCCGGCGCCTGATATTTTCGTTGCAGCCTGTATGCACCTGGTGCAGCTCATTTCATTTGATTCCAGCCGACTCGAGTCTGGCTCTCTTTCTTGGATACCCAACTGTCGGTCACCGATGCTCTGCATAACAACGGCACTTTATTCATTTGAGCCACCACCACCACTACCACTACCACTACCACTACCACTACCACTACCACTACCACTACCACTACCACATGCTTCTTTGTCTTGCTTCATCTCCGGTTAGCTGAAATTTCTCCGGCTATCGCCGATCATGCACACCAAACAGGCAACCTCTATAAACCGCTGTCTCACTCTGGACCTCGCTGACGTCTGTCTCACGAACCGCTCCAGACATAGTCACAACCACTGCGTCCACCTCCCCTCACTCACACACCCACTCAACCACTCGGCCAAAGCATCTCCCTCCACTGACCAGCTCTCCGCGAAGCGGAGCTACGGGTCTGGGCAGAGCCCAGCCGCCGGAGGCAGAGAACCGGGCTGTCCGCCTCCGGCGGCTGGGCTCTGCCCAGACCCGTAGCTCCGCTTCGCGGAGAGTGCTGGACCACTGGGGTCGGAGACGCGGGGGGGGGGGGGCGGCGCCGCACGTATATCGATCTGATGTGCGAGAGCAGTACTCAGCTATCGTGGTGTCGGGTTGTTGTGCTCTCGTGGTATTGTGGTATCGTGCTCTTGTAGCATCTGGTTGTGGCCATGTGTTAGGCGAATGAGCTTTAGACTGGCCGTTTACTGTGTTGGGGCACTTTGTGAAGCGCATTTCGAGGTGCGAATGGGTATTGTCAACCAGTAGTCAGTGCCATGCTACATATGTGAAACCATATAAATAGTTGTTGATAGTCATAGTTAGGCAGGGCATTCCACTAGTTGAAAGTGCAAATAGACGAACAATTTTCGAAACATACGACAATCGTGGGAGGGATCTGACGGTTTGAGGGTGATGATGGCATCAAAGTTGACTACCGCTTAACTTAGTATCCAGAGGTTTTTATGGAACTGAGCACCGAGGACAGAACCCAATGTTATGTATTCTTTAAAGTACAACCTTGAGTTTGAAATAACGAGATCAGTGTCTTTCGAACATCTGGCCTGGCAATTCCTCCGACTGTTGGGCCTTCAAAGTAGCCAAAGCATTCAAATCCAAGCTATTAATCTCTCAAACTCTAACTTCTCCAACTATAACTCATATATATTATTTTTTGTATCTTCACGACCAATTACAACATATTAGTACATAACAATCTCGTGGAGCTCTTCGCTCCTCACTTTGTCCTCTCATACTGCATTGCAGTCAGGACTACTCCACTCATGGATCGTCTCCATGATATACCGTAAATGCTTCTCTCGGAAGTATTTGTATTTCGAGCTGGTTGACTTGTTTGAAGCCAGTGACTTGTTGATGAACTGCTGTATGATGGGTTATTATATATATTATATATAAGTATATTAAAAGTATTACTATCTCAACTGTAACTCATCTTATAGCATCGCATGAGGCTTCACGTTAGCCACCTTACCCGGCTTGCAACCAAATATAAAGTGGAAAATTTCTTTACATCCATCTTTCAACCCTTTTTTTCTACAACAAACTGCCTAGAAAGTAAGTAATCGATCCACTTTGCTATCATGTCGAACGTGTTGAAGGTCACTGTGATTAAGAATCAACCAATTGTTCCTACTGAGATAAAGTATTTGAAGACACTCTTTATTTATATACGTTTCAATCCCATATGAGTAATTGTGACCAACAGCAGTTTGATGTGATGGTGGTGGTGATACCTAACACTGTAACCATGTACTAACATTGTTTTTAGGTAAGTGGTAAATAATCGTATGATAATACCTGGCATTATTTTGAATGACGAGTTTTGTCGACCGGGCGGACATAATAACACTGGTCATCACCTGGGTCAAACCATGTAAACGGTAGTGGACTGTACAATCTGCTATTGGTGACTGGAAGTTGATGAAAGGTCGTTTATTTCCTTTGAAAGGAGGAACCGACTCTCTAATGCTGGCTATCAATATTACCATACAACTGTTGGTCCTCAAAATGCCAAAATCTAACGTTGTTGTTTAGCCAGTTTAGCCATCATAACACTCAGTTATGACCTCATCACTTCAATGATACCCTTTTCGTAAGTTCCTTGTGTGATTTCCCCCTCCTCATCTCCATATGATGATTTTTTTATTCACACTGTACGAGGGGCAACCCAATGACTACCAAAACAAAAATAACTGATTTAATGAATCTGATTCTCGCAACGAGAGAGATGTAAAGGCAGGCCCAGCGTCACTTCGCCAGTCCTCAGTCTGCGCCGGCTCCATTACTAACTCCCTTCACAGACTACTCATTCCAATACCCACTCCACCCCTATGTAGACAGTTAGTTAACAAGTCCGTGAACACACGTCGTAGGCCTACGTGCTAATGGGGCTTCTGCCTCTGGCGGCTGGGCTCTGCCCAGACCCGTAGCTCGCTTCGCTCGGGGGACTGCCTCCGGCGGCTGGGCGCTGCCCAGACCCGTGGCTCGCTTCGCTCGGGCTGGGACCGTGGAGAGAGGCGGGCGGCCGGTCGAGGAGAGGTTCACGGGCAGGAAGAAACGCCAGCTCGCGAGTCCAACACACCAGACCAAGGCCTCCAGGTCCCAGCCCGAGCGAAGCGAGCTACGGGTCTGGGCAGAGCCCAGCCGCCGGAGGCAGACACCCCACGAAGCGCGACCGACCCCTGGATCTGTGGACCCTGAAACTTAGCACGCATAACTGGGGAGCCTGGTACGGCTGGCGGGGGCGGGGGGCCTGAGGCGGCACGTTACCTCTGGCGGTCACTTGCTGGGCAGGTGGGCTGGTGAGGTGGTGAGCGAGAAGAGACCAGAACGGAGCCAGTCCATGTTGATTTCGAAACGTTTGACAGCTCATGGGTTTAGTGTTTAATGGCAGGCGAAGCTCATTTCACGTTCACGCTCTTTTAATCGGGAACTGGTTTGTGTACAAGGTTTGATTGGTAAGTGGTAGGTAGGTGGAGAGACTAGAGACTAGTGTATAAAATTACATGACTGGGATGAAAGGGGTGTAATAAGCAATAGAGTTGGATCATTGGCAATGTTGACTTGTTGACACAGTAGCATGTGAGAATGGCTGGCCATTGAACTAACAGTTAGCTAAAGAAAGAGATTGATTGTTTTTTGGGGCAGCTTTGGTTAGACACTGTTGGACAGGACTGGATGAACAGTAGTATAGATAATACTAGCATTGTGGAAGAGACAGACACTGGCGTTGGCTGCTGACAGTCTCTGAGTAGATTTTGTATGACAAGACAAGAATGTCGTTTGTATCACTTGTAGTGGCATTTGTGCTGGGACTGGTGTCGTTTCCTTTTCTCATAGTAGCAGTCTGGCTCATATTCTTGCCTAATGCCTCTAAAACAAAGGTCGAAATCGACGACAACGAAGCAGCTACGATACAACAGTTTGCCAAATCAGAACCAGGCGGCACACCGACTGCCGAAGCTGACGACTCCGGATCCATTGATGGTGGCGAAGTGGCCGAATCAGAGTACAAAGCGGGCTGGATCACAGTGTCGACCGAGTATTTCATCTATCCGTCAGGAGGCTCCAAAGACACACTCAAACCACCCGACCAGGTGACAAACGAACAGTCCATCGAACAGAGCACGGGATCCGCATACTCGTCGCTTTACAAGTTCATAGGAAGCACCAAGCGAGGCGCCAAATCGTCGCCCCCGCCCCCGTCCCACGACACGCAGTCCGTGCTCTCATCCCCGCGCTTCACCGACGACTCGTCCATCTCGTCGGCGTCCACGCGAAAGAGGGCCAAGTCGTCGTCCCGGCTGAGCAAGCTCAATGCCGTCATCAGGTGAGTTGACCGCTGTGCCTCCGGCGGCCGGGCGCTGCCCGGACCCGTGGCTCCGCTTCGCGGAGTGCTGGGTTCACTTCACAGAGAGTTCTCGAGCAGAGCCCCCTGATCCCAGCACTCCGCGAAGCGGAGCCACGGGTCCGGGCAGCGCCCGGCCGCCGGAGGCGTCCCCCCTGTCGCACGACTAACACAGCTCTGTAGGGGCGGCAATCTGCTGCTGTATACGGGATCGGACACGGATCGAGCTCATAAGTACTTGATTGAGATGAAGGATTATGTGGTGTCGATATGGCCACCCAATGTTCCGGACGGAGAGCTGTTTTTGAAACGGTCGGCCATTTGTCTGGTGAGAATCAGTAGTGCGTTGAATGATCTGGACGCCGTGTTCCAGGACTTGGCAGGACCTCCAAAGGACGCGCTGTTTCTGTACACAGACGGTTGTTCGGACAAAGAGGAGCTGTATTTTAAGCTGATCGAGACGTCCAAGTCGTCCAAGTTCCCACCGGATCTGAGACGCTACGACCCGTCTTATATGGCGGTGCCTCTCAAGTTCAACGACGCACACTTTTCCAAACTGTTTGTGGGACCTCATATCACAGCAGACCCTACAATGCAGTGGTTCAATGCTCTGACGGGACGACTGTTTCTGGCCGTCAAGGACACGGCACAAATGGAAAACTACTTTCGAAACAAAATTGTAAATAAACTAGGAAGGATCAAACGTCCCGGGTTTCTGAGCGAGATTGACGTTCAGCGCATCGAATGTGGGTACTCAGTTCCGGCCATCTCTCGACCCAAGCTGATGAATTTCAATATGGATGGCGAACTGACAATTGGAGCTAATGTCAGTTATGATGGAGGGTTTTCAATGGTGATTGCCACGCGAGCCAATTTGAATGTGATGAAGTTCAAATCAGATGTGTCGCTGGTACTGGCAGTCAAGGTGAAGAAATTAGAGGGTAAAATGGTGATTAAAATCAAACCGCCTCCATCAAATAGAATATGGTATGCTTTTGAAAAAGCTCCTATATTGGACTTGTCTACTGAACCAATCATTGGTGCCAAGACAGTGGGGTTTTCGTATGTAACGAACTTTATTGAAAATAAGATCCGCGAGGTCGTCAAGGAGTCGCTTGTTCTGCCATTTATGGACGACATGACGTTTTTCAAAACCGAGGGTGATTTTTACCGTGGTGGAATATGGGATTATTCGTTATTGAACAAGTTACGGGAGTTTGAGGAGAAGCAGGCCGAACTTGCATCAGCGGCAGCAGCAGCAGCAGCAGCAGCTGGAGACTCGGGTGATGAGGAAGAAGAGACGGAAAAACGAGCAGATCATATCAGTAGATCGAAAACAGTACCTGTGGTATTCTCGTCGTCATCTGCTACAGAGATTAATGAAGGAGTGGGGATGCTTCGTCATAGGAGTCGGAGTATGAATAGTGGTGCTATTGATAGTTCTACGGCTACTGGTGTCTCTGCTGATAGTGATACAGTCAGTGAATTGGATTTGGATACCGGTGTAGAAGTCAATTCGAGTGAGGCAACTACTAATGATTTCAATGCTGCAGAACATATAGGTGAACTTAAAGGATTCGGATACTCGAGAAATGGCCAGATCCAGCAGTTATCTCCTATAGGACAACAGAAAGAGGGAATGGGAGGAGCCAAGAAGTTCCTCACCAAGACGTTTAGTTCTTGGTACTTAAAAGACAAACAGGGTCATGCCCCCCATCATGCTTTGTCTAATGGTAATAATAGTCGTGGGGTGGATGCAAGTGATGATAATAATGGTGGCGACTCTTCACACATTAAATTAGCCCCGGCTCCTCATGAGTTTCCTCGAGAATTCCTAAGCTCCATAGATGAAGGAGCCAATCCATATCGACCAGCTCCGGAAATGAGATTGCCAATGACGTACCCGGCCCCTCATGCGACATCTGGAAACCCAGGCCTAGAGCCGCCAACCAAAATTCCAAAACGAAAGCCTCTCAAAAACGAAGTGGATTCAGGACCGTCAAGTGATGGACCTGATAGTCATGACGAGGATGACGAGCAATTGGCATCGAGTATATCGACCCTTACCGAGAGCCACGAGGTAGCTGCTACAGCTGAAATGGATTATGAAGAAGGAAACCGCGGTAATAACTTTGGTCATAGCCATAGTCGTAGTTATGACAGTTCGCCGTCTTTGTCAGTTAAAAGTATCCAGTCTCCTCGTGTTTTAAAGTCGTCGTTGACGCCACTTTCGAGGACAAAGTCTGCTATCTCTGTAAGCTCAGTGTCGGATGCTGAATCACTCATATCTGTGAGTAGCAGTGGTTCACGGCGAATGTCGTCTGTGTCTGTTAAGCCGTCGGACACTTTTGGTAATGACTCGATTGGGTTTCATCCCAGTCCTCCTACCACTGTAACGACGACGATTTCGGCCATCACGTCTGCAGGTGCTGGTACTGGCAGTGGGTCTAGCTCTTCGTCTGCTTCTGGCACTCCATCAGCTTCTACATCTGCTTTCTCAGGTTCACGTCTTGTTGTTTCATCACCTGGTGCTGCTTCACCCAATATTCTCCAACCCATTATTATTACCTCTGCAAGTGCTCGACCAGCCAGCCCAGCTCGACGAAGCAACACCGTCAAGCGCAAAGCAGTAGGATCAGCTCCGTCTCAACCACTGCCTATAACCCCGTCGTCACCGTCATTTGCGCATTCCATACGGTCGGCGTCTCCATCTCCATCTCTATCACCTTCGTCATCGTCATCAGATGAAGTCACTTTAAAGGTTCTTAAATCTGAATGTCTACCCCAGACATGAACGCATATATATATACATATATTTATTCTTTACCGAGTGTCAACAATTCCAGATAGGATACACACTCGTTTATGCTTATTAATATAATCCTATTCCTATAAACTAATAATAAAGACCTATCAGTCGAGAGTAACATCTTCAGTAATGAAAGCTACAAAAAAAATAAATAGAAAAAGATAAAAAAAAGATAACGGTTTACTTAAAATCCGTGGACTTGGATAGTCTTCTTGTCGATTTGCAAAGCAGTGGTCAAAAATTCCATAACCTTGCCACGCTGGTCTCCTTGAAACTGGAGAATATCACCGAGGTCTTCGTCTTTGTTGATGTGACCGTTGCAGCCAAAATCTTTCTTGAGAGTTTTAAGGATTCTCTTCATATCATATTCAGCGGGGACTCCCTGGACAGTAGTTATAGTCTTACGACCATTACGCTGCTGACAACGAATATGAATGTAATTAGTCGACTGAGTATTGTCGTCACCAGTATCGGCGAAAGGATCAAAAGATTTGAGGTTTTCGATGGATGCGGACATAAACTATTGGCACGAGATAAACGGAACGGGTTTCCGGGAAAAAAGTTGATAAGAAAAAGGGGGAAAGAAAATAAAACGATTAAGGTTCAACTGATATATGAGCTGACTTTGTGTTTGTAAGAAAAAAAATCACAGACCCAAACTGGTGATGTTTGTTTGTTGTGAAGCGCGTGTGTACAAGGATTTAAGAACAGGACAAGAGAGAAGAAAAGGAAAGAGAAAGAAACCATGGATTTCTGTGCTTCAAGTAGGCCTGGCAGTGCGTGACACACGTGCGGCTGCAAAGCATAAAACCCGTCTTGCTATGACGGTTATGCTGCCGCCACTTAGGGTTGCTTACTACAGCTGGGAACAGAGTATGAAATTGGGCAAACCCGATAGAGCAGATGGAGCAGAGGTGACGCTACAGTTGGAGCAGGCAGCTGACTGAGTAGCTTAGATCACGCAGAGGTGAGAGGGGGGAGATGACAAGGGAGTGAGGTGATTGATAGTAGCTGAGATCACGCAGAGGTGAGAGTAGAGTGAGCTGAGAGGGGAGTGAGCTGAGAGAGGTGAGAGAGGTGAGAGAGGTGGAAGGGGTAAATGAGGTAGGGGAGTTAGGTGAGCATATGCTTCAGTCTAAATATAGCAGTGGGGCTTGAGATAAGATAGTCAGCTCCCTCCGTCCGTCTCCAAAGCCCCTTTTCAGTTCAACAGAGTTGGAGTCGGATAAAGGGAAGATTCGGGTATTACTGCCGTTAGCGAGCAAGCTTAACTGGATACTCTTACGAAGGATAAAAACTGGCTCTGACTGTTTCAGCTCTGACTGTTTCAGCTTCGACTGACCGCGAGACGCTGCTCATGCAATATTAAAGTGGACCTGCATACATGTACTGATAGCGGTCTGTAGGAATCTATCTGGATTATCACAGTTTCCTGAGTAGTATATAAACATAAGCAGAAACATCTATTATTGTCTAGTATTTACATTTAAGTTATATAACAAGGTGATTTCTATCGATGATGTATATACAAGCAACATATCCTGTACATTAGAGAAAAAGACGACTTGAATCTCTGATTACGGCTACAGGTAACATTAACAAGTAAACAGTGTCTAAGATCATACGTAGCATAAATAATTTCATTAATTGACTATCTTTTCGTCTTTTATGGTACTCCATACCATTATCCACATGCCAATCATGGAACACCCAGCACTCGAGCGCAGCTCGAGCAAACGGGTCTGGGCAGCGCCCAGCCGCCGGAGGCGAACCCCCCCCCCCAGCTCGGAGCTGGTGGGAGAAGGGGCTTCGCCTCCGGCGGCTGGGCGCTGCC
>JANIWN010000077.1:0-58028 GCA_030555635.1 Sugiyamaella neomexicana
GTCTGGGCAGCGCCCAGCCGCCGGAGGCACCACCGCTCTCCCCCGTTCTGCCTCCGGCGGCTGGGCGCTGCCCAGACCCGGTTGCTCCGCTTCGCGGAGAGCGTGGAGCGAGATGCCGCTATGGGTTGGTGCGGTGTGGGACAATGCCTTGGCACCGGTGGACTAGCGGGCGATCGATCGCTTAGTCGACAGGGATCCAGCTGGATGGGCTTCGGCGACGTTTGGCTGGCAGCAGCGGGCATATGACAGGTAGCGCCAGTGGGCGAGATGGAGGTAGCGGAGACAGGCTGGGCGTGGGACACAGGATTGTGATGGCAGTGGTCACGACAGGGATTAGAAGGTCGGTGGCCTGAAGTAACCTAAAGCTCGCTCAACGTTGACGGGTGGCCTAAAGCTGGCACAATGCCTATTGAGCTACCATGTCAGTACCTCATGGAGCAGGCAGGCTCTCCAGGCAGGCTCTCCAGACAGGCTCTCCAGGGGACGTCATGGGTGCGGGAGACACAGAGGAAGGAGGGCAGGTCGTCAACGAGGGTCTTTAGACAAAATATAATGGCTGATGATGGCAGGCGAATGCAGAGACGTGGAAAAGACGCAGACCAGACGGCTAAGCTCTGTTCAAGGGCTAGAACCAATCCACATGAGGCTCTTCTACATATGCTGGGCTTGGAGCATGGAATCCGTCTGACAGGCCATTTGGCACATTAAAGTAACAGATTGTATAACAGGGGTGCTAAATGAATAGACACTACCAGATACTATATGAATTTCTATGGACTAATGGCTTTAACAAAGTGTAAGACTAACTAACTTTCCTGTGTCTGAGTGGGTGATGTAATTATATGATATCTATGTAAGAATTGTATATGGTACTATAGAAACCAATATACTAGTTACCAGCCAAGCAGGCATACTTATGACTTGCAAAGCATGACCCCCTGAACGACACTTTTCTAGATCACAAGAAGAACAAGATGCTCAATTCTATCCAGTACAATTACACAGTTACCCCGTAAGCCATTGGGCTGAACACACCCACGCCCACTCCCACTCGCACAGCACCCCCCCACCCCAGCCCGTGGACCACGCCTCCGCGAAGCGGAGCAACAGGTCTGGGCAGCGCCCAGCCGCCGGAGGCGCCCCCAGAGTGTCAGGTTCTCATGCCTTCCTGAGCAGACCTCCCAACGAAAAGTCTTGGAAATACGCAGGACGGTCTCAGCTGTACGCCGAGGACCTTAGGGAGCCAACAAGGCTCTGGCGACTTTGAGACTCAGGTGCCGAAAATTTCACTTGACTCTCGTCCTTCAGACGTCTTCATCATCAGATCGAAGCCAGCAATTGGTATACTCAAACGCAGTAGCTAACACTCCAGCACGTACAAGACTCAATCGCCACAGAGTAAGTAGCACAAGTGGTATGGCGTAAGCCTGTAAGCGGCCAGGCAGACGGGGGTCAGTGAGAAGATTGTGGTTGACAATCAACCATCTCTCGTTCCATGACAGTTGATCCAAGGCCTCCAGCACTCCCCCGCGCCCCATCCGTCTCCCCTCCGTCCCCCCAACGGTCCTCGCCCTCTCCGCGAAGCGGAGCCAACGGGTCTGGGCAGCGCCCAGCCGCCGGAGGCATGTCCCCCTCCCCCTCACGAAGGCCCATCTAACGAACCCCGCTTAGCATTCATCATGGACGCCGACAAATTAGCACGTCTCCAGAAATCGGTGCGGATTGGAGGCAAGGGCACTCCCCGTCGTAAGGTCAAAAGAACCTCCAAGTCAGAGGGCGGTGATGACAAGAAGCTCCAGGCCGCTCTCCAGAAGGTACAGGTCCAGCCCATCACGGGCATTGAGCAGGTCAACATGTTCAGAGACGACGGCACGGTGCTGCACTTCCCTCGGGCCTCTGTCCAGGCATCGGTGCCCTCGAACACATTTGCCATCACCGGCAACCCTGTTGAGAAGAGCATGAGCGAGATGCTTCCCGAGGTGCTGTCGTCCATGGGCCCCGAGTCCCTGGAGCAGTTGCGCCAGCTCACCGAGCAGCTCAAGGCCTCAGGAGCCGCTGGCCCCGACGGTATCAAGGAGGCCGAGGACGACGACATCCCCGAGCTCGTCGACGGCGAGAACTTCGAAGACCGCGTCGACTAAACGACTCCCCCTGAACCCCCCACCCCCGCCCCAAAAAAAAAGTACCTGCCCGCCCTCGCGACCACGAAGAATCATGACCCAACCGAGATCTGTATATATATCTTTGTAGCAAGAGAAGTTCTTCGCTTGTACGGGCTCTCCCGCTCCCGCCTCCGGCGGCTGGGCGCTGCCCAGACCCGTTGGGCTCGCTCCGCGAGCTGCTGGAGTCTAATGGCATGCCCGGTGTGAGATGGATGTTCTGTTGACGGGGTACTACAATTGTACAGCACAAATAGACCAAAACAATACAAAACGTGACCATACGAGGGCCTGTCAATTGTTCACGAGATGACCGGCTCGCATTTCTGTTTGTTCAGAAGTTCCATAGGCAGATCACCGCTAGGAAGATACTGTGGGAAATCCTGGCAAGCCCTCGAGGGTGCACTGTCGCCTCCGGCGGCTGGGCGCTGCCCAGACCCGTTGGGCTCGCTCCGCGAGCTGCTTGGACTCTTGCTGGCATCGAAGAGGAGAGCGAGCAGCAGGAGCCTGTCGCAGTCTCAGGCAGCTGCTCTGGAATCAAGCCAGAACTAGCAGTAGCAGGCCCTCGAGCGCCAGCTCGAGCTACGGGTCTGGGCAGAGCCCAGCCGCCGGAGGCGCTCGCCCCCAGCACCCCTGGAACCTGACCATATGTGGAGGTACCGAGCCCTCGAGCGCCAGCTCGAGCAACGGGTCTGGGCAGAGCCCAGCCGCCGGAGGCGCCAGCCCAGCACATCGACGGAGGAGGTGGTGGTGGTGGTGGTGGAAGCAGGCGTGAGCGCCATGCGCGGAGCGACAGGCGGATGGCAGGCGGACGACAGGGGTGAAATGCTTAGCACGCATATTCATGGGGGATTGGCACAGCGGAGGCACCGGCACAGGGCAGGAGTAGGGGAGGGAGGCGGGAAGGGGCAACCCCGAAGCGGAAGTGGTGGTGGTGGTGGTTGCGGTGGAGGTTGGGAGCAGGGAAACGGGAGAGGGAGAGGTGGTGGTCCGAGAGCGATGAAGCAATGGTACATACTGTATGTGTCCCTGGATGACGACACGGGCAGCAATCACAGCCTTCAAGGTGGTGGCATGTGGGTTCAGATGGTAGAGGTGTGAGGGAATTACAAGGTTTGTTTGGCTCATGGATGGATGCGGGGTCGAAACCGTGTGGACCGGTTGTGGCTATAAATAGGCGGGCTCAGCTTATGGATTGGCGTTTCTAGATAAAAATATATTGTATTCACTAGTTAGTTGTTGTTTAGTATTCTTTTTGTAACCAAGCACTCTGCACTGGTACCATGTCACTTGTCAACGACGTCAACGCCGAGACGCTGCTCGCCAGACTCCAGCGCACGACCCCCGACTCAGCGGTGGGGTTTCGAGCTGGCCACCAGAACACCGGGGATTCATCGCACGAGTTGGCCAGGTATATCCACGAGCCAATTCCCAAGTTCCGATTGCAAGAAGAAGGCATTGACAAGTCGTCGGTGGCCGACTTTATCCGAGCCGAGCTGGATCTGGATGGAATTCCATCTCTCAATCTAGCTTCGTTTGTCAATACGTATGTTGACGATGTAGCACTCAAGCTGATATCGGAAAACATCAGCAAAAACTTGGCCGACGGTGACGAGTACCCTGCTTTACAGACCATCCATCAGAGATGTGTGGCCATTCTTTCGGATCTGTGGAACGTGCCAAAGGGCAAATTGGGAGTCGGCACTGCTACTACTGGCTCTTCAGAAGCCATTCACCTCGGGGGTCTTGCAATGAAACGAAGATGGGAAGCCGCTCAAAAGGCAAAGGGACGAGACATTACTGGCGTCACGCCCAACATCATCATGGGATCCAATGCCCAGGTGGCTCTGGAGAAGTTTGCTCGCTATTTCGATGTGACAGCCCGACTTTTGCCAGTCGATGCCGACAACTCGTACGGATTCAATCCAAAAGATTTGAAGGACAATGTCGATGAAAACACCATTGGAGTGTTTGTCATTGCTGGCTCGACCTATACAGGCCACTACCAAGATGTAGTAGCAGTTTCCGATGCTCTGGACGAAATCGAAAAGGAGACGGGAATCTCGGTAGATATTCATGTGGATGGAGCTAGTGGAGGGTTGGTGGCTCCATTTGTGACACCAAGTCTGAAATTCGACTTCCGGGTCGATCGAGTCAAGTCCATCAATACTAGTGGACATAAATTTGGCCTTGTTACTGCTGGATTGGGATGGATTCTGTGGCGTGATCGCAAGTATCTTCCTGAAGATTTACTCTTCACGCTTCACTACTTGGGAGGCAGCGAAGAGACATATACTTTGAACTTTTCCCGCCCTGGCTTCCCAGTAATTCATCAGTATTATAACTTTGTAACGCTTGGCAAGGAAGGGTTTAGGAACTTACATGGAGCATCGTTGGCCAATGCCCGTTTGTTTGCTACTTTCCTCGAGGCGTCGGGTTATTTCGAGGTGTTGAGTGATATTCATCGACCAAAGGGAGTTCGCAGTTTTGATGGCAAGATTCCAGATATCAGCAACCAGGATCATGAATTCTACAATGCGGGTCTCCCGGTTGTATCATTCCGATTTTCCAAGGCGTTTAGAGAAGAGTTTCCTATGATTCCTCAACAAGCCATTTCCACTCTTCTTCGAGTGCGTGGCTACATTATTCCAAACTACCCCATGCCTCCTAACATTGAAGATATTGAAGTTCTTCGAGTGGTTGTGCGGGCTTCTTTGACTGTCGATATTCTCGACATGCTCATGGAGCACATTGTAGATGTTGTCAAGCGTCTCATCAACTCGGTCAAAGGCCACGCTTACAAAGGCACCGAGTCTGAGAAACTATACAAAACACTTCTTGCTTTGACTACCTCGAATGCCCTTGACTCGGAACACCCTGAGTTTTGGGAAATTGAGGAAGACTCTGGTACTCGAAACGCCCATTCGCACGGTACAAAGTGCTAAAAATCATCTCTCTCTCTCTACCCACTGTTTTATATTTACTACATATATTATAAAAAAGAATAAAATTGTTATACACTCAAGAGCCCGTGCTCACTCTGCCTGTCTGACCTTAAGTAACGCTTGTTCTCCGGTGATTTGGAAGTACGACGGTCTGGTTTCATATCCAATTCGATTCGAGGTACCCACTGTCTCACTTTGACTGAGACTTACCGGAACCGCCGAGTTTCAACACGCTTTGTGTTGGTGACCCATCTCGCCGGAACAAGCATTATTTAACCGAGTAAACCCGAGACAAAAAAACTCTTTTCTTGATTCTCCATCTGGTGGGTACTGACATGTGGCTTGGCACCAAGATATTATATCTTCGGCAGGTACCACCCTTGCTCGACGTTTAACCTTAAGTATAAAACCCAAGGGGCGAGCGACAGACATAATCGAAACTGTGAAGCTGAAGTTTATTGTTGAGACACAAACGCTGGCGCAGGAACGTTGCTTTTACCTGCAGATGTATGCAGCTTATTTAAGGTTTCATTTTGAGACACAAGCGCGATGCATATCTAAGAACCAGGTGCAGAAAAAACATGCTTGTCAAGTTTTGTGTTTTTCCCGCGGTTAAGCCGACTGAACATTACGAGAGTTGGCGAACTTTAAGACTCGGAACTATGAGACTTGCAACCATGAGACTAGCAACTTTGGACTCATGGCATTTAAATGAGTGAGAACGAGACATGTCTATGAGTTGTAAAAGTCGGTGTGACCTCAAGGAAGATTACTTGATATCTTATCAGTTAATATTCAGTTGTAAATATATATAAGACTGGTACGCGGCTGGACAGGTAGTCCGCTATACGCTCTGCTCATGTCTGAATTGAGACGGTTACTTCACGATAAGTGAACTTCATGTTTCGTTCGGTTGACTGGTGGGCATTTTGTAGTTTTTATTCCGAGTGTTTTTTTTTTCACTTATTTCTACATTTATAACAATTCATTGTTGCCATGTTATAGGTAAAAACAGTCTAGACCCATCTGCACTCCGCACACAAATGCTCCTCATTCCACACGTGCCCTGCCTCGGTGCCGTTTGGGTCTATTCCAGCGACATGGATGTTCACAAACTTCACCGACCACTTCCAATAGGGGTACCCTCGCTACCACCACATCAATTTCACTGATAACAACCTAGTCTTTTACCCCATAAATGCATCAAGTTCAAAGAATCCATGGGCTTTGAACCACGCCATAAAAGCAGTGTGGTTGCATCCGCGTCGACTCTACAAATTAAAATTAAACTATAACTGGACTTGGTGAGGCGCGTTCACAATCAATATGATAATAATCCACCCAGGCTGTCCAGAGAAAGACATTAGTTATGAAGAACTGACATTCACCGTACAGTACAAACATTTGGCAAACATTTTGCAACCACCCCTCCTTTACTACGACGCCCTTGTACGCTCCCCCACCCCGCGTAGTCCGATCATCACTACCCATATTAAGATACAAACTTAGACACTTACAGTGGAGAATGGTCCAGTAAGCTTTAAGGTTGCCAGGACCAAGCTGCTAAAAGCCGAGAACAGGCAGAAAGAAACTGTAAAGGGATTCGCACCAGGGTCCCATTTATGTCCAGCTGTTCAGTTACCGACGTTCCGATCACTGTCCAGAGTGACAGAGTGAGCAAGGAGACCCCTAGATAAATGAAACGGGCCACAATGGCGTGCGTTTAGAATCGCTATGCCCAAATTGGCAGCTGCCTTGTTCCTTTTGCATCATCGCTTGACAGCGCTCTAGGCTCTAGCTAAAGCACACCTTGTAGGGTGCCAGACGATGAACGATAAACGTTGCCTACTGGATCATGAATGATGAAACGCCGAAAGCCAAAAAAGCTCAAAGTTGCTTCTTCTTGCATTTTACGTTTGCTGCTTTGGTTCATTTTTCTTGTCTTTTTTTTTTTATTACTGACTACGGTTTCTGGTTATGCCAGATTTCGCCGATTTTTTTTACAGCTACTAGGACCTCTGAGATTTGGGGCTCAATGATTTTTTTTTTGGCTTGATATCTCTTTCCTGTCTTTCTGCTCGCTCTCATTTATCGGCAGTTCCATTTCTTGACCATGAATTGTCGTCGTCACTATGATAATCAGTCCCATACTGAGGTAGATTCTTCACTTGGTACAAATCCACAATTGTCATCACTCCTTATGTCGTCGCCTTGTGTGCTGGATGCTGCACTCTTGTTTGTCCCATCTGCCTGACTTCATACCCCCTTACGTACCCCTACGGGCCTCCTCTCATGCCGCCCCCCGCCCCGCCCCAGAGCTCACTATACCCACAATACAACTCTACGTTCCCGTAACACACTGTCAACAGAAAATGCAAACCCAATGACAACAAACAAGGCTGTCAAAAATAGATACTGCGCATACATCTCATAACAAGCCTTATCCAGATCTAAGATTTTGCATCTTTTTATCTCACGCTTACTCGCTTCCCTCTCAAACATACGTATAAAATCGAACCTTCTAACTTGTACCCGGTCCCTTCATACGGGATAAACTATGAACTATGATCGTAATGAATGGTACCGCATTAGAGAAAAGATGCAGCCGTATTATTGAGGGAAAAACAAAATAAAAGAAATAGCGAAACAAAACAAAAAAAAAAATATTGCTGGCAGTTTGAAAAAGAACTCTCAAGATGATGACTTTTGCAACTTGTCATGCTGCCTTGGGATAATAAAAACAACAATCGGATAAACTGTAGTGCTTTCCGGTCATTTAGATAGTGTTTTTGAATTTATTTGTGGCGCCAAAAAATGGGTTAATTACCTAATTCAAGTCAAACGTTTTTACGGCATTTTTTTTTTTTTTTGGTTAAAACGTTGTCTCGATAATGCACACGATGATTCTCTCATTCAAGTCTGCTTTAAAACCCACTTGAAAGAACCTCATCTAAATATTTTACCTTCTCTTGTTTTATGATCTACGGGACTAACAGAAACATATTGTGCCGGACAGAAGAAAAGAAACACAATAGTAGGAGAGAGACAAGAAAAAGAAACGTAACAATAAACCGTAGTAGAGAGAGTGTGAAGAGCTGCTAGTGAGCTGCGAGTGAGTCTAAGTAGGGAGCGAGCGGGAGAGCATCAGAGCGAGAGCTTGTGTGAGCGTTTAAAAATAATATAAAAGTAACAAATATAAGAAAAAAAAAGCAATTAGAAAAACAGCAGGCCGATGGAACAAAAAGAAAACAAGGAAAACTGAATCCAGGCTCTTAGTATTATTCAAAAACAAACAGAAAGGTTACACAACACGGACTTGGTGTCGATATATTGGATATATTAGAGACAGACATACACGTTCGACTACGGTCATTGATAATGATGATGTTGTTTTCATAAACCTTGAATATAAAACTTCTCTGGACAGACTGAAGCCCAAAGGCAGATACGACTAAACAGACGACTAAAAAAAGACCACCAAGATCAATAAACAACCAGAGCACTTGTACAAAAAGTTGAACATAAACAACTGATGAAATAGTGGCAACCAATAGCATTTAAAAGAGACCATCACCATAAAATAACATACAATTAGAGCAGGAAGTGTTTCTCGTTAGGCCATTACGATCAAAAGGCTCGAAATTTTGCCAAGTTCACTCATTTTGGTATCAACTCATATTGCTTATCCTTTCATTTTGTTTGTCTGTTTCGAAGAATGGAAACAATCTAAACTATAGACTTATCAGGATACAACCAGACTTGTAAGTATAGGGATTACGACAATGATATAGTTGCACAGTTTGATTTACGATATTATACTGTTTGACTCTACAGTAACGCAAATACCACGCTAAGTGCGGCCTATAATGAAAAAGCCAATACCCTGAACGTTTTATTTCCAGTAATAGAGGTAATACCAAAACAGTCAGCTGTTAAAAGTTCCTATAATACCAGCGTCATCGCCAGGAAGTCGCGTTTCATGTCACTGGGCGCGTTCCTGGTGAGAAACTCCTCAGCCAGTCAGCCTCTGATGTTAGCCAGGTTTCTCCCAATCAAAAGCTGTCCACTGATTAAAGCGGCAAGTCTTAGATGCTGCTCATCAGGTTTAGTTTTTCGTCTTAAGAAGCGACACCAACGCGCATAACAGAGACCTCTTTATTCATATTAATACCAGCCAGCCTTGTCTGTTACCAATACCTGCCTCAAGAGCCTACTTTGGTATTCATACGAGACTGTGGTGTACTGCCAATAATCAAGAGCTCACCTACACTAGTACAGGAAGATAACCAGGAGAATAGAGGCAACCAGAGTGCTGCCCACAAAAAGAAAATATACCGTATTGACGACCTCTGGACGAACGGAGACATAGTTATACCTGAAAGTTGATGGCTGAAGAACAGGAGACGGCCTTGTGGGTACGTGTAATGGTGGTTACTAGTAATAGTAGTGGTGTCTTAATTTGAACTGCTGCTACTAATCCAGAGACCCATAGCCTCATCATTGATGCAGACTGTCTGGATTTCCTGTGCAAGTCTGAGGCTGCTATTGTTACCATTGAACTGAACATGAGTCGATTTTGCTTATCTTGTTCTTCCGGCCTATTCTCGTCATTTCTGACACACAGTATGATTTAGTTATCAGGTCATATCAATCAGGAAACGAACGAACGCCATAGGTCAACCGGTCCCGCAAAACAGAACGAAACAAAAACAAACTCTTAGATTCACAACCTCTCGAATTTGAACGTCCTCATTAGACATTAACACAAGAGGGGTAAAGCCCGTGACCCGTTCCGAAGAGACTTTGTTTGCACCTTTCTGTTACTGCACAGGACAAAGGTTAACTCTTACCAAGCATAACGTTATTCTATGCATATCAATATGCGGCGTGATTTCCAGACCCGGGTTAGTGTGGGACGTGCGGAGTGGCCGCCTGCATAACGCCGTTATGCTTAGGTGCTTATGCTCGTGCCTAACGCTTGTGCCTCGTTGCTTCTTATGGATTTCCAATGCGCTATAAAAAGCTGAAGTTTTTTTCAGGTCCTTTTTCCCCCTTTGGTCGTTTGTAATCAACGTGGATAATGTTATCGGTAATGAAATATTGACAGCACTACAACTGTATAGGTTGTCGTCAGTAGGTGGATGTGGCTGAGCTGGAAGCTATTCAGTTTCAAGATTATCCGAGAACGTTTTTTATACCCTGGAAAAAGCATATGCAGGTATCTGATCCAAAGGCAGAAAAAAAAATATTCCCACAGTCAACACCGAAAATAAATACCTAGTTCAAACACCGGAATTAGAATGAGTGCCGTCGACATCAGAATCAAAAACCATCTATCTCACAACTGTGCATATATATTTTTCAAAAGTGACAGTGGTTTAAAAAGTAATTACTAACAGATCTAGCTATTTTCTATCGTCAAGTTTTTTAGCATTTCTATCTTTTACCTGCTCGAATGTCTATTGTATTCCAGTGAGAAGGGGTTTAGCAATAGTCATTTTGGTAGGTCGTATTCGTTTTCACGAATGGAAAGTTCCGAGAACGAAGAAGATCATCGAAATCGAGAACGAAGGAAAAAACATGATCGGGCACCCCCTTTACCACAAGATAAGTCGTCAACACAAACTGAACAAGTTGTTCAGAGAAAAGCATCAGACGCAGCAGTAGTAGTACCACTACCACCAATAACTGGGGATCCCAGTGGATCTCGTCCTCGTCCTCCACCTCGCGATCATCGTAGAGCCATCAAGCGATACAAGTCCGAGGCTGATTTATCTTTAAACTTATCATCAACCTATTCATCTGCATCTGCATCGCCATCCACTTCCCATAGACCTTATCTTGGAGCAGCGAATTTCCCAAGATCTGTATCATTATCGCAGCCTGGACCAACAC
The DNA here is from genome assembly GCA_030555635.1 of Sugiyamaella neomexicana. Lineage (NCBI taxonomy): Eukaryota > Fungi > Ascomycota > Dipodascomycetes > Dipodascales > Trichomonascaceae > Sugiyamaella > Sugiyamaella neomexicana. Next base: position 11,000 of record JANIWN010000077.1, read on the forward strand.
CGAAGCCTGTAGTTCACAATTCAAGTTCAGGCATGACTTCAAGTGGAGCAACAGGCGGCTCTAGTTCAAGTTCACATCCTCAACGGCAGAGATCTGCTATTGCCTGCCAATACTGCCGAAGAAGAAAGGTAAGTAGACTGTTTTTTTGCATTGCCGATTCATATCATATACTAACACTCGCCAGATCCGCTGTTCAGGCTTTGATCCAACTGTTGAAAACTCCAAATGCTCCAACTGTACACGATACAACCAGCAATGTTTATTCACCCCTGTCAGTTCCGCTGCCATGCATACTCTGTCAATACCTTTGGTTCCTCGTCGTCCTCCGCCGCCGGGTCCTATCCAATACTATCAGTATCCATATCCTACTGCATCTCCAGGCAATCACGAACGAACTCAAGAAGCACATTACGGGGGATCGAATGTTCTTGCAAATGAATCACCACTTCATCGTCATCAATCGCCATATCTGTATAATCTTCCTCCACCGTCTATAGAGCAAGACCAGCAGCAGCGATTACCACCACCACCACCTCCACATTCACATTCACATCAACAAGTGCCACAACAGCATCTTCATCATGAACCGTATTTCTATGCCCAACAACCAATGCAGTCGTCTCGGCGTACTTCTTTGCCCGCGCCAGAACCTTCGGCATTACTACCTGTACAACAGCAAACGTTACAAACGTTACCAGCATTACAACAAATATCATATTCGCAAGCACCGGCACCACACCAACACCACCAAACGAGGCCACTGATACCAGGCCCGCATGTACAACATCATCAAACATACCATTCGATTCCACGACTTCCAATGCCCAGGATAAGTGAGGCAACACCACCAGTTTCCTCTTCTACGGCTTTTCAGCAGCAACCACCTTTGCCAGCTCCAGCGCCTGTACGTCCACAAATGCCTGCTGGTCCTCCTTCTTCATCAACAGTCAAGACTGATAGTTCATCACAGATCTCGACGAGCGTCTCTTCGGTAGATACCTCAGATGACCAGAAAGAGGGCGGTCGCGGAGCTGAAGAGTCGTCGACAGATGAAGCTGGCAAAAAACCGGGCAGACGATCAGGAAGACTTCAAATCTCCGACCTTGTGGAATAGACCATGTTTATAGATTATGACAACGACCGTTATGAAACCTGATAGTACTCTTTATTTATAAGTAATTGACGTGTAGAACATTCACATATTCACATATTCAGTGTTGGCATGATATCTGTAGCATATCCGTGTTGACATGCCTGTGTAGTGTCGGATACTCTATTCATAATTAATTGACGTGTAAAACATATTCACACATTACGAGTTGTATATTCATAATTGACGTGTAGAACATAGTCTCATATTCACAATGTCGGCGTGACATCTGTAGCATATCCGTAGCATAGTGGACATGCCTGTGTACGAATTGAGCTTTGTTATTTATTAATAGTTTAAATAATACCATCAACATGAATTACACGTTGTTTGGCAGGGCGGACGTCTACAATAGTGACCCCCTCATCTTCTTCAGCAGCAGAGCGCTTGTTTTGCGCTACTACGCGGACTTCAGATGGTGAAGGAGTGGCAAGGACAGCAGCAGCAGACGATGCCAAAGGACGTGGTCTAGGAGCGGCTCGAATAGACTTGTGCAGTTTATGCTTCATGGCAAGACTGGACCGGATAAATTTCCATTCGTCCTTATTAGTCATGTAATAGCCTCCAGTCTCGGGCGATGTACAGCGGGCTCCAGCTGGCCCCGGAGTGAGTGGCAACTGGCATTCAAGAACGAAGCCAGGTGGGGTAGTGGATGATGATGATGCAGATGATGATAATGATAATGATGAGGAAGTGGATGCAGTGGCGGTGGCAACAATTGCACTACCACCATCAATCACCACCGGTTCTTCGTCAGCAGTCCCAGTTAAATCAATGAAATCATTCCAAGCATCATTCATCAAATTGTGCGAGTCGCCTAGACAAATGTCAGGACCAATACTCCTAATGCGATTTTTCCATGCTTCAGGTTTAACAGATCCACTATACAAAAGTAGAGTGCTCCATCGGTTATAAATATCCTGAGGAACATGTAATTTCCAATTCGAGGCCTTAAGAAATTCAATCTCGTTATTTCCAAGTTCTTTGACAGAAAGACCGGAAATCTTGGACCATGCATTAATACTGTAATTTCGGTCTTGAAGACATTTAGATGCCAACATCAAACTGGCTAGAAAAGTTCTTCGTGCACAACTCAAGGGAGATTTCGATAATCGGCCTTGTTTAGCCTGTTCGAATATGAAAGGCTTGACAAGAATTAAATAGTAAAGTGACACCTGGAAAGTGCTATAAGAAGTTCGTGATCTCTTTAATGTTTCTTGAATAAAACGTCGTAATGGCATAGATTTTTTAGAAGATCCACCAGGGTTCTTCCAAATAGCATCCACAAGTAAAACTGCAGAGCCCACTAAGGCTTCAACAAACACGGTTTTGCTATTGTCATATTTCCATACATTTGACGTTATTGTTGGTAAAGGCGGCCGAGGCGGTAATTTGGAACAGCACGAGTCTACAACTTGTCGTGTTTCCAATATAGTGACATCGGGGGACACTGATAATGGTAAAGTTGAACAAGAATCTACAGATGAGATAGCAGACTCATAATCGCCGACAGTGGCGGCGCTGAAAATGCTGGAAACCGAAGGGGATATAGATTGGGGGTTTGATGACATCCTAACAACTCTTGAGTGTTGAATAATAGTCACAAATACGTTAAAACAAATCAAAGCCCAGAGATCATTAATGGACCAGATTCGTACCAAGAAAAGAGAATACACTGAATAATAAATAGGTGGTTCAAATAAATAGATAGGTGGATCAGTGAGGTGAGTGAGGAGTGAGGTGAGTGAGGTGAGTGAGGTGGGTGAGGTGATAGAGGAGATAAGAAGAGATGAGATGGATGAAGAGATGTGAGGTGAGTATAAATGACTCTCAGCCAAGTTTCGCCACACCTTCAAATCAGGCAAACAAAACAGTTGGCCCCTGTTGATGACTTATAAACAGATGAGCGATGAGATGGGCAATGGTGACCAAATCAAAAAAGGCCGGATTAGGACACACTAAGCAGGTCCGTAATTTGGTTTTGGTCTCCGGGTTCGGCGAGCTATTAAGCACGATGAGTCTTTGGCTAGTTGGTGGGGTGGTGAGCGCGGCTACAGCACGGGCTGAATCGGCACCGACGTTGGGAGTAAGCGGGAGCGCCTCGACTGCGATGACTCAAAATCAATAATCACTGCTTGACACGGCACGGCACGGCACCTGAGTAGAGGCGATGGCGATGGTGACCAGGTGAGTGAGGTAGAGAGTAGTAGGGAAGAGAAGGTTGAGTTCTCTGTAAGGTTGAGTAAGTTGAGTTGTCTGTTTAGAACCAGATGGGAATGTAGTAATAAATCACAGTTGTAGACGTGAATGTAGCGAGTTGTGAGTGGTGAGTGGTGATGGTGATGTGATCGTAATCGTCTCGTCTCGTCTCGTCAATCGTACCCGACGAGCCAATTAAGCAACGAGTGACCGTGTTGTTGTCGCTGAGGTTGTACGGGAAAATGACTTAGAAAAAAGTCATTTTGAATAATACTCTTTCACGGCAAATGGATAATAAGATAATGTTTAATAGTTGAGCAGTGGAGTCAGTTCAAGTGACAAATACCACTAGAGACAACGGTTGTGAGGTGTTGTGAGGTGTAGTAAAGTGAAGTGTAGTGTAGTAAAGTAAAGTAAGTAAAGTGATAGCGATTAAACGGCTTGTACTGGTGATATAAACTAGAACTGGTTGTAAAGTGGTGAGGTAGAATCTATCGTCCAGTCAGTTGATGAGTAGATTAGAATCGATTGTGTAGCTGGTGAGGTAGAATCTATCGTCCATTCACTTGATGGACAGAATCAGATCAGTCGTCACGTTCACTTTGTCGCCTTAACTATTACACTCCAAAGGGCTTATATATATCTGCCTAAGTCGCCAGTCAATTAACGATAAAGTCCAAAAACCAAGTAAATTTTTTGAGCCTATCCAATCCTGTGCATAAAAATAACGATGACTACAATGACTACTAAGGCTATCTACGACGATGGTGGTTGCACTGCGTGTAGAGCAGCAGGCAGGTAAGGTGGAGTTGCGTCAGTGGTGCAGTAGAGGGGAGGAGGGGTGGAGGGGTGGAGGGGAAGACAAGAGTGAGCAGAGAAGAGCAGACAAGAGTGAGCAGCGGAGATCAGGAAACAACACTTGGGTTTGCGAAAACTTGCAAACAGCTACAGACAGTGATGGACTTGTTGACAATGGCGGTCAGAAACCTCAGAGGTCAAGGTGAATCATCGGTTGCCATGCTCACCGCTGACGTCCTGACCCTTGCCCATGCGGCACGAAAGCCCGCGCAAAAAGCAACCCCCGCCGCCCACGCCAGGCCAGGTTGCGCAATAAGGCAGTCTGTGAGTCAGGAACGACTGACTGAGTAGGCAGAGCCCACCCCACGCTCCACGCCCTCGAGCGGAGCTCGAGCCACGGGTCTGGGCAGCGCCCAGACGCCGGAGGCGAAGCCCGGGGTGCGCCTCCGGCGGCTGGGCGCTGCCCAGACCCGTTGCGCTCGCTTCGCGAGCGGGAGTCCCGGTTAACAGAATGGGCATACCCGGCGAGCGGGATAGCGCGTAAGGCAGGCAGAGGGAGTGCGTGCGGCTGAGCGATAACGTTAAAAGATAGCGCAGGATAAACTGGGAAGAAGATAGCGGTAGAAACGGTGGAGATCGTGACAGGCCAGACCGAATTTCAGACGTGACGAGAGGTGACGAAATTGGGTGATATAGACGGGAAGGTCGAAACGACATCAGATAATCAGGTTGCCAGACAGACGGTTACCAGACGACGGTTACCAGACGACGGTTACCAGACGACGGTTACCAGACGACGGTTACCAGACGACGGTTACCAGACGACGGTTACCAGACGACGGTTACCAGACGACGGTTACCAGACGACGGTTACCAAATAGACGGTAGAAGCTCCTCTTACGAGTCAAAGATGCCAGTTCATAACGCGTTGTCTCCTGGTACAGGCCATGTTGGTTTAGCTGCTGCTTCTGCTTCTGCTTCTGCTTCAACTTCTCCAGGCCCCCCTCAACATCTTTCGGAATTTTACTCTTTTGTCAGTCCTGGAATGCCCAGTCCGGCTTTTAGTGGAGTGTCGAGAGATGATGGCAGTCACGTTCCAGGATCTAGTAGTACCCCTAGTGGCGGACACAGAGGATCCATGGGCTATACTGGACATTCACATTCACGAAATAATTCGGCGGTGGCAGCATCAGCAACAGCGGCCCCCACTCCAACTCAAGGAGGCCCTTCACAATGGGGATTTGGCCTGTTTAGAAAACCTTCAGTGGCATCATTCCAGACAGTTGATTCTACTATTGCTTCATCTTTTGCAAACCTCGATCAGAATCATCCCGATCTGCCTGCTCTAATAACTTCGGCCGATATAGATAGTACGGCAATCACATATCAAGCATTATTGGATTCAGCCGCTAAATACAGACAGGCTATTCTGACAGTATCTAAAGCAGCAGCCGATTTCGGTCAAGCTTTAGAGGCTTGTTCAAGGTGTAAAGGAGCAGGCACTTCTTCAGACGGGCTTCAAGCTGCTGGCGGCTTGCATTACCTTGTTTCCAACCATCAACAAATCCTTGCCAAAAGCATTTCCACTGCTTTCGAAGCTCCTATTAAAAAGCAGCTTGCCTTGTTCAAACAGGTTGCAAAGGAGAACGAACAGAAATTCAAAGCCGATCTAAGAGAAAAGAGCCGTCATTTAAAAAGAAGAGAAGCAGAAACTGAAAAAATGGCTCGTCGGCGAATCCGCAATCTGGCTGAATATCGTAACTCATTACTCGAACTGACTTCTTTAGTCGATGATATCGACAGATTAAAATATTCATATTTCCAATCTGCTTATGATGTGGCCCAGTCCACGTCTAATGAAGTTCTCCAATTCGCGGCCTCAGTAGTACGAGCCGAAGTGGAGATCTATGAAGGTATTGCAAGAAAAGGCTGGTCTGGTGGTGGTTTAGAAGATTTGATTTCCACTTGTCCTGATCCTTTTTCGATAGATTATGATGACGATAGTGAAGTTACTAACATGGGTGGTGGCATTTATAGCCTAATTGCTGGTTCTGGAGGTTCCGGTAATAATCATCATCATCATCATCATCATAATAATAATCATCCTGTAGGCCACAAAAGACCTAGTACTTCGTCTACGTTGGCTGCTAACAAATCATCAGCACAGATATTTAGCATTCTACCAAGCAACTCGATTCTCCCTCATGGACCTAAAGATGACGACGAAGCAGACACTCTCAGATCAAGAAAAAGACACGAACAAGAAGACAATGATAGCGAATGTGATAGCGACCACCACCCGGTCGACTACCAGGATATCAACCCTCATATACGATCCATTCAAGACGACCGTCAAGAAGACCGTCAAGAAGACCGTCAACAAGACAGTCGTAGCCATAGCAATTACCATGGTGATGACACGATAAGTGGCCATGAAGACTCTGTAAATACTACAGTAGCAACGGCTCCTGACTCGCCTAAAAATGACTCCTTCTACATTGAGCAGAACGACCTCACTAGCCGGTCTGATAACCGGATGCTCATATCTCATAATTGGAAGAGCCAAGAATTTAAAGACAATTCTATTCTACAGACCGAGCCAACGGATACTACGCATCAAGACGATATCGATGATGTGATCACCGACTTCAGTCGTCTCCCTAACAATGTGACGTCAACCCCAATAGCGAAAAGGTCCGACTTGTCAGACCATGACGACAATGACGACCTCGAAGAAGCCATCAAAGGCCCTCATCAGCATATGGAGATTGAGGCCGGTGGGACGTTTCCATTCTAACTTTGCATTTATATATATATATACATATATATACCGCCGACGGAGACAGAGTGAAATAAATATAAAACATCATGTGCTTCTGCTAGGATGCTAATGCCACTTCGACTGGAAGCCGGAACGTAACGCAGAACATGGTCTTTGTAGGTGCCACTTTGCGTACTCGGTGAAAAGACAGTTCTGACACGTTGATCTGGAATTTGATGCTCTGGCTTATACGTGCTCGAAGATCTTCATGGATTTGTAAAGGCTCAGGCTCAGGAGTATCTGGATCATGTTTATAGAAACAATGGACATGTATGAGAGGCATTTGAGACGGGTCAAGAGACTCGCTGCCAAAAGCTGCTATGCGTGTTTCACTATTGCTGTAAAGGCCAATAAAGCCATCCAGAAATTCAATGGCCGAGTCAGGTAGATTCATAACATAGTGGTTGAAATATTTAGGAACTTCAATGACTTCTGATGGAGTGGCTCCTGGTTTGGAACGAGACACTCGTTTGGGAGGAATCTCTATGATTTTGTGTTCAGAAGCAAAGTCTAAGAGTCTTTTTGAAGACTTACGAATATTGTCTCTTCCATCCTCATTGAACGGGAAAACTGTGCGCTCAGTCTTGTTAAGCTTGATGTTACCAACAAGAGATTCATAACCGTGAGGGTTCAAGTCGTTTGCAAAAACAATAACACCTTTCTTACCGGCCGGTACAGCAAAAGGACCCACGCCGGCAAACACATCACATACTGCCTCTCCTTTATTAAATTGGGCTATTAGACGAGCATGTTCAGTATGTAATCGAGAATTCCAATAAACAGCCTTGAAGTTGAATCGGAACCGACACCCTGATTCATTCTGTTCGACATCGAAATCTTCCTTGCCTGCTAGAACCTCCATGTCGAAAGTTCTATACACAGCATGGATCGAGTCCAATTTATTTACAACCGTCTCCACCAGGGGGTTTTTGTCTAAAATCACCTGGCCAATAAGGAATCTATACGGCATGTATTCTTCACGAATGTTCATATGAGCGATATGACCCACGACTGTAAACCCACTGGGGACCTCGCCTAATAATTCCTGAGGTAACACGGATTCAAGGATCTCTTCGGCCTTCCAATAATCATAATCTAGATTCAGAGTATACGGATAGAACGTAGCACCTGCCTGAGATAACAGCTCCAGGGTCTTGGAACTCAGGCATGAAGAGATCTGATCGGGAGATTTAATATCATGACGTAGTAGTATGGCTTTATCTTTGGGTTTGTCATGTAATTGAACGATTCTTGAAATCCCCTGGAGCTGAAGAAGATCCGTTCGAGTGTTCCTTACCAGTTGAGTAAAGAAAGATTGATCTTGTAACAAAGCAGCTACTAGAGGTACCTGAACAGTAAAGGCGGATTTATCCAACTTCATCATTCCTCGATGGGTAGGAGGGGAAAAGTCCCGAGTACGTTCATTACCGTCAGCTCTGTTTGTCATTTTGGAAAAATACCGGTGGATATATTTTGAGCGAGTCCAAAGTCTGATCATATAAAGAGCGACTCAACTAAAGTAGATCTCTCATACAATATTCTCTCCACACTATTTCTCAACAGCGAGATCATATATATCTTTGTCCTATCGAGATTCTTAAGATCATGGATATATATTTTTCGAGATCGACATTTTTCACTCCACACAAATGTTATCTTTTAGGTAGCGCCGTACTGAAAAATTCCAGCTTATCTTCAGTTCTAGCGAGAATAGAGATTGATTGACTCCAACCGTGGTTGATTAATCAGTGGCTGGCGCCAATTGCCGTTACAATGGTCCCAAAATATACTAAACTTCTACAATTTCGCACAGGAATCTGTGGTAGAAACAACACCTCGTCTCCTTTTATTAGAAGTTTATCACAGTACCCATCCAAGATCAGGCCAGTACGGGTCACTAGTCATCCAACATGGATTAAAAAGATCAAACTGAGATGGAGACAGATGGATGAGGACCCGGTGGCTCGAAAGAGGTTTGCAATGTCAGTACTGGCTTTTTATATTGTTACGGGTTTCTTTGGATTCCAGTATCTTCAGGATACCAGATACAGGGCTACTGGCGAGCCCAATCCTTATAAGCCTATTGGAGGAAGCGATGCTACTGGTGAAGGCACGGATCAATCACCAGGAATAGTTGAGCCCCGCGATACTACTGAGGTATATGAATCGTTGGCAAGCGAGTATGATGACAAGATCTGGCTTGAAGAACTGACCTCATACATTTGGTGGACTCGTAGACGTCTGATGCGAGCCGTTCAGGGCGATGCTCTTGAAGTTTCATGTGGAACTGGCCGCAATATCAAATACGTTAATCCTAGCAAAATTCAGTCCATTACCTATGTAGATTCGTCTACGGCGATGCTCGAAATAACAAAGGACAAGTTCCAGAAGCGATTTCCAGACTATGAAAACGTTCAGTACGTGAAAGGGCGCGCCGAGGATCTTGTATCAATAGCTGCCAAGTCGGGTCAAAAGTTCGATACGATTTTCGAGTCATTTGGTCTTTGTTCACATGAAGACCCCGCTGCCGCACTTCAAAACTTCCGCCAACTGCTCAAGCCAGATGGCCAGATAGTTTTACTTGAACATGGCAAGTCCCACTATGCATCCATTAACGACCGCATGGATCGAACTGCTGACCAGCGTGCTCAAGAATGGGGTTGTCGTTGGAACCTCGACATCGACAATATAATCCAGAACAGCGGCCTCGAGATAGTCGAACAAGGCCGCTATCACTTTGGCTCCACATATTTTTATATTCTCAAGGCCCCTCCATCCACCGTCCCAGCTCCTGCCCCCAAATAGTCCACCCTGGGACTGTCCTTTCTGTACATAATGCATTTTTCACTATCGCCAGTCTTCGACAGCGCGGAGAAGGGGGTTCTGCCTCCGGCGGCTGGGCGCTGCCCAGACCCGTGGTCTCGCTTCGCTCGATTGCTGGGACCGTGCTCTGTAAACACCACACTCCGCGAAGCGGAGCAACGGGTCTGGGCAGCGCCCAGCCGCCGGAGGCAGAACCCCCCTCCGCGCACCCAAGCACTCCGCGAAGCGGAGCCAAGGGTCTGGGCAGAGCCCAGCCACCGGAGGTGCAAAAACCCACTCCCCTCAGTACAAACATGCATGCAAATAGTTCTATTCATCGATGTTGTCGGATGCCAAGGCCTCGTAGGCGAGAATGGTTTTGACCTCGTCTTCAATGAGGTCGCCCGCGTTGCCGTAGGCCAGACTGGCTTCGTAGGCAGCGATGAGTCGGGATTCGTTGACACCGACCTCTTTGAACGCCAGAGCTCGAATACAGTTGGAGTACCTGGCGATGTTTTCGCGGGTGGACCGGGAGATATCGTTATTTTGGTCTGAATAAATATCCAGAGCCGAGGACTCCTCGAGACGTGTGATTGACACATCTGTGGGCACAGGCTCTTTAGCACTCTTGCTGAGCCATATGTATCCATTGATTCCTAGAATCATGTCGACTCCTCCAGGAAGTTTATATAAATGGGTTCTCAATCTGATGATTAGCGACGACGGGATTTGTACCAAGAGCCCGTTGCGCAGTTTGCCGTATCTCAACGACCGGGTATGAAGAGAAGCACCGCCATCGGAAAACAACGCTTGCACTTCAGCATTCAACAGATCGCCTTCTTTCAAGAACTGGCGCATTTGTAGTTCGTCGCTTTCCGACTTTCTTCGAAGCACTCCACCAGGCAGATTGACCGATCCTAATAGTAATACAGCATCCTGGGTAGCTCCTATATCGACCTTCCATCGTTTGTTTCCTACTTCGGTGATTCTTCCAATCACATGGTCTCCAATGACCGGTTGATACCGTCCTCTCAAAGGGGTGACACTTAATAGTTTATTGACTCGAGTGATGGTTCCAGCCACCGATGAAAACGTCTTGTCGTCTTTTGAAAATGTGCCATGGCCTCTCATCCACATGGTATCTTCTGTGATCAGTTCGCCAGGTGTGACGAGATTATTTTTCGTTCCATAGCCTACAGTATCGTCGTTGTCATCATCATCATTATCGTTCAGATCTCGCATTTCAGTATCCGAGTCCGAATCAGCGTCTTCATAGGATAATTGGTCCAGTTCGTTGTCGTTCTGGTCATTTCCAGTGGCTGGCCGGCCGCCATATGCGTTACCAGGCCTCGATATCGCAATCACTGGCATGTTAGTATGTATATGATTTGGATCAAGAAGAGCTGTCTATTAAATTTCACTTTGAGTCTATATTATAGATATTGGACATGGATATTTCTCCGAGCACGGCCGCACATGCCGCTGTGTATGAGGCAGAAATTTCATGATGAGATACTGATAGCTGAGTAGAGGTATTTCCTTATATTCTACTTATATCGCTTGTATATTGTAGTATATTGTAGTATAATAGTCGAATTCTAATATACATCTAGTATAGTCATACCAATCTCAATTACTCACCTTCTCTTATCATCTCACGCCTCGTCTGAAACGGCTTGTATCCCAGGGTAGGGAAACAAGGCAAAATGAAAATGAAAAAGGAAAATGAAAATCTCATGAAGTTTCACGTTCTCGCTCTCGCTTTCAAAGTATTGGTTTCTTGCTAAATAACTACAAGCAGACGTGTATTTTCTCATCAATTGAAGAAAATCAGCAACCACAATATAAAAACACAAACATTGCAATGAGTGAAGAACTCGACCTTGCTAGACTGTTTGTCCGACCAGTAGGTCCAGACGCCGTCAAAGAGGATTTGGAAGATATTTTCAAGCCTTTTGGTGAATTGATTGATGTCAAGTTGATGCGTGGATATGGATTCGTGGAATTCTCTAATGAAGAAGAGGCCAAGGCAGCTCGTGATTCTTTGAATGGTTCGGATTTCCGCGGCCAATCTTTACAGATTGAATATGCTAAGCCCAAGCCATCTCCTCGTGAACGCGATGAATATAACAATAGTCGATTTGGTGGTGGCAAGAGATATAGAGTTCTTGTAAGTAATCTTGGAGAAGATGCTTCTTGGCAAGATTTGAAGGACTTTGCCCGAGAAAACAATATTCAGGGAGTCAACTATGCTGATGTTTCACGTGCTAGAGATGGCACTGGAGTCATTGACTTTGTTTCTCAGGCCGATTTGGATGATGGTTTGGCCAAGTTAGATGGTTTGGAGTTCAAGGGATCGAATATTTCTGCTTCCGAAGACCCCAACCCCCCTCCTCTTCCTGCTTATCCTGCTCCTGGTCGTTATAGGGATAGCTATGGTGGCGGTCGTGGTGGCGATCGTGGTGGCCGATATGGCGACAGACGTGGTGGTGGTGACCGTGATTATGACCGTCGTGGCGGTTATGATCGTGGTAGCAGTGGCGGATATGAGCGTCGTGACAGATATGATCGTGGCGGTGACCGTGGTTATGACCGTCGGGAACGTGGTAGTAGTGATCGAAGAGGAGGTTATGACCGTCGAGGAAGCGACCGTCGTGATTATGATCGTCGTGACAGAGACCGTGATTACGACCGTCGTGATAGAGGAGGAGATCGAGATTATGACCGTCGTGGTAGTGACCGACGTGATTATGACCGTCGCGATCGTGGTGGATCAGACCGTCGTGATAGCCGAAGCGGACGTGATGACGATGACGGATACTCTGGAAGCCGACAAAGATCGCAGTCGCCTCCTCGTTATTCCAATGGAGCCCGTGACCGTGATGACGATGTGCCGGTGAGAGACGCCGAGCCGACACACGACGATGGAGAAGCTGGATCGTGGTAAATTCTTATTGTTTTAGTAGTAAAATTTTCTTTGTTTATTAGTTTTTATGTGGATGGATGGATGAAGTATTTTCAGACCCCATTAAATGGAAAACATGATCGGTGAGAGCTGCTGTCTGTTTTGTGTAATTTTAGTTATGGATATGGATATCATCGTCATATTCAGTGTAGCGTTAATCTAGTAATATTGGTATTGGCATGGATATTGGCATGATCTGGTATTGTACCTGAGGACTGGTATCTGACGGGGTAAGTTTAGCTGATACTAACGGGAGTAGTGAGTGATCCACTGAGGTAGATTTGAGTTGGATGTGTAGGTTTGTGAGCTATAGAACGGTCACCAGACAGAGTGAGTAGACTGCGGTCTGGAGCTCACTCTATGGTCTAGCAAACTGTATCGATAGGACCGGCATGGCAGCCCCAGACAGAGTGAGTGAGAGGACTGTAGTTTGGAGCTCACTCTAGGCAAACTGTATCGATAGGTCCGGTATGGAAGTCCCAGACAATCATTGAGCGAGAGGACTGCAGTCTGGAGCTCGCTCTATGGTCTAGCAAACTGTATCGATAGGACCGGTATGGAAATCCCAGACGAGTCATTGACCGCGAGGAACTGTAGCCTCAGAACTAGGATCGTATGACCCACAAGCGTCTGGCAGAGCGGTCTGGCAGCCGAAAAAAAAAGTCTATTTCTATCTATAAATGGCTCCGACGACAATCACTCTAGTAAAGGTGCTCTTCTTCGTGTAATTCGTGAAGACGAGCATCTTTCCGAGAATGGATCATGAATAATGCAAGGACTATGCCGACAAATGACACGCTGGACGTGACGATGAATGCTGACGAGTAACAGCCAGGCCCCTTGAGGCATACATGGCCATATTCTCCATTCTCTTTAGGTGAACTGTTTGCATCAAAGATATGTCCAAACATTAAGTTGAGGAAATAAGATGAGAATACTGGCGAACTGGCCACATAGCCCCAGTTTTGAGAAAAGTGTTTGAGACCAAAAGATTCACTAACAATAGAAGGATACACTCCAAAAACCAAACCGTATGATAATCCAATGGATAAAGAGACTATCCACATGTACATAGGGTTGTAGATACAAATAGCTAGTAAGTGACCTATTAATCCAACTGTTAGAGCCACTACAAGAACCCATAAACGTTGGACATTGAGCCTATGAACGAGCCAATCAGACGCAGATCCAGATACAATGCGTCCAAAAAAGTTCATGGACGAAATGATTGCAACTTGGAGCGCTTGTAATGATTGTACTTTGACAGGCGAAAAGTCTGGATTGGAATAATTGACAAGAGCACGAATACAATATCCACAAGAATAGATATACATTTGTCCCACTCCAGCCACAAATCCGAGCAATAGGAAATATTCCCAGAAATCCTGACGAAACAGAAGCTTAACTCCTACATCCTGATGAGGGTGCTTAGAAGGAAGACGTGAAGTAGACGAGACAGTAGGGAAAATGCCGGTGCTGAAAGCAGTAGAGGAGCCTGTAGGACGAAGATGTGAGCCATAAAAAGCGCTTGATGACGAATGAATAGGACGCAAATTGGCGCTCGAAGATGAGCCTACAGGGCGAAGATGTGTATTGAAGGCAGCAATTGGAGGTGCCTGTAAAGGAGCTGAAGGGATAATGGTAGTACTGGACCCTGAAAAGGAATCGTCACTCAATAAAGATGTAGCCTGAGTAGTAGTGTTATCAGCTTTATTATGATGTAAAGGTAGTCGTTGCTCGTCTTGTAATTCTCGGCCCATATCCTGGTCATCTTCGTCAACTGGATCATCATCCACATAACCATCATCGAATTCATCATTATCTTCTTCTTCTTCTTCTTCATCGACTATATCATCCACATTTTGCACTTGACTAAGGTGACTAAGACTGCCAATACTTGAAGTCATGGCATCAGGGACTTCATGACCATGACCATGAGAATGACCACCATCAGCATGATCAGCTATCTCGGTATATCCATGTCGATTATGGTCAGGTGCTATAAGTACCTTTCTCTTTCTATGAACATGAATAAATGGCATACTGGCCAATACTAGACCGCCAGTCAAAATACTGAGTAATCTTAGAAACCCTTCAGTGTCGCCAGGGAATATAATACCAGCAACACCCGAGAAAAACAGTGCAGACAATCCAAATGCTGACATTGGCAATGAAGTGGCGGTTCCACGGGCTCTAGGCCAATTAATAGCACTGGTTCGAACCGATGTATTGAAGACAAAGGTATTTCCAAGTCCTGCTAATCCATATGCCAAGCACAATAGAATAAAACTATCATTGGCATCCACATACGAGTTATAAATAGTCCTATAACCGGTGGAAATGAAAATGCCACCTAACAGTATAGGAAATATAGGAGGGTACTTGTCGATGATGAGTCCAGTGATTGGGCCGAATAGCGACAGACCTATCTGGCCAGCCATTCCTAGAATAGATGATTGAGTAGCACTTAGACCGATCCGATCTGCCAACTGAGTTGAATATGTGGAATACACATAATTAGTACCACAAGCCAGACTGGCGAAGAACGCGGCAATAAGAGCTATTAGTCTCTTGCGCGTAGTTGGCGACAATTGAGATAACTTTTTCATAATTACTACGCGTTCGACGCTGAGATGGTTCGTGAGATCCGCCCTTTCAATATCACTTTAACAGATAATAACACCATGAACCGCTCGTCCAAAATGCCCTCAACCGTTTTTGGCTTTTCAATTTTTTTCTCCAAGTCTGAATGAAATATTTATTACTATCATCAACTGAACAATCGGTCATAGTCGCTATCTAGCATTGTACGACTGGATTAGGGTCCCGCCCCCACGCGCTAGGAGCACGTTATCAGCGAGTGGATTGAGTCGGGGTCCGACACCAGCTCATGTTGACTGTGAAGCTGGTGATGACGACTGGGGAGTTTAATATAATTGAAGTTGAGAGGAGGAGGAGAGGAGGAGGAGGAGGAGAGGAGGAGGAGGACAACCTACAGCATATAGCCTACAGCCTACAACCTATTACCTACTACCTACAGCCTACAACCTACAACCACTACCTA
Organism: Sugiyamaella neomexicana; assembly: GCA_030555635.1. Taxonomy (NCBI): domain Eukaryota; kingdom Fungi; phylum Ascomycota; class Dipodascomycetes; order Dipodascales; family Trichomonascaceae; genus Sugiyamaella; species Sugiyamaella neomexicana. Next base: position 26,799 of record JANIWN010000077.1, read on the forward strand.
CTGCCTACAACCTATTACCTACTACCTACTGCCTACAACCTACAACCACTACCTACTACCTACAACCAGCAGGGGCATCTGATACGCTCTCACACACATATATAATTCCTCAAATTCTCAATAGTATATTTACATGCCTAAGCCTTGACTTTTTTCGATTTACTGGCCTTCTTCTTCTTCTTTTCCTTTTTCCGTAGTCCTCCCATCCCAGTCTTGACTGTGTCTGTATAGGCAGCCCAGAACTTATCTAGACTATCCACGGGAACCTCGGTAGAGATTTTTATACGAGCTGCTTTGTCGCTATTGCCATCAGTTGCACGGAACAGTAGCGGATATGACTGGTTTAGCGACTGACCGGCAGAGCTGGTGATAGAGGCGTCTATTCCATGAGACACTACAACGTTAGCGTATGTTAAGTGAGGGCTTCTCACACCACGATTCGTGGACCCTCCTCTCATCCCTGATCCCCTCCAATACACAAATAGGTCTTTGCTAGCCAACATAACCTATACCTCAACCACTTACATCTCTTCTGATGGAGAAACACCGAGCCCTTGAGCTTGCTCGACTGGAACAGCCCTGTCAACTGTGTCAGAAACTCCGAGTTTGACAACCGACTCTCTGGCATGATTAGATGATAAAACAAAGTCTCTTTCCCACTGCCTCTCTGCCCCTGTCTATTTTGTATTTCGTGAAGTTGAAATTTCTCCCCGTTCTCACTATATTGCCATATCGGGGTTTCCAGCTCCGGGGGGTCGCCCCCTACCCGAGGGGTTGTCGCCTCCGGCGGCTGGGCTCTGCCCAGACCCGTAGCTCGCTTCGCTCGATGCTAGGACCGGTGCGTTGGCTGTGAGAACGAGCGCAGCGAGCTACGGGTCTGGGCAGCGCCCAGCCGCCGGAGGCATCGCACCGCGCCGAGCGCCCGTTCGTCAGATTATTCTATTATGCCAGCGTATACAAGGGGGACCCAGCGCCGGGGGCCCGTCTATTCAGCGAAGCTGAACAACGGGTCTGGGCAGCGCCCAGCCGCCGGAGGCAACCCACCGGCCCAAGCAACCGCGACCGCTCACTCGTCGTCGTCTTCTGGGTCGATGGGCTCGACAACGATGCTGCCAGAGGGATAGATGGAGGGCTCGGCGGAGATGGGGGTGTCGGGCGAGGACGACAGGACTTTGCGTGGCATGGGCGTCGAGAGCTGGAACTTGTATGTGAAGGTGAAGTCAGGAGGAGGAGAGACGGGAGATGATGATGATGTGGCTGGGGCGGTGACGAGGTCGTAGCATTCCACAAATGCGTAGATATCGTCTAGGGTATTTGTGGGAGCAAATAGCTGGATTATTCGCTCACCGGAGAGTAGACGGAGACTGATACGGGCTGGGCGGGCAGAGGGGGCGGAGGGGGAAGAGGAGGGCGCAGTAGCGGTAGCCAGCTTGTCTCGCAGTAGTGACGCTCTCCATTGTCTCCATTGAGCCTGGTTCTTGAGTAGAAGCTCCTCGGTCTCTCGTTTGAGACGTAATTCAGCTTCTTTCTGCTCGGCCTCTTCACGAGCCTTTGCTCGTTGTTCTTCAATCTTACGTAGTCTTTCACGATCGGCCTGTAGACTGCGCTGATAGGCGGAATCCTGCTCTTCGCGCAATCTTCGCGAACTGTCTCGCTCCTGCTTGTCCAGTACTAATGCTAATATCTTGGGAGAATGAGCCTCCATGCGTTCTTCGATTTCAGATACAAACTCGTTTGCACCCAGAGCGGCTCCTTGGAGCTTCGTCAGAACTGTCATGACCAGAATCGACGAAGTAGGAGTGCGTGGACTCGGAGCTATCAAAGCACAGAACGGGAATTTCGTCACTTCTAACCCACTGGCTACTTGATACGCTTCCGACTCTTTAACATTACCAGCCCAGAAAATGATATCCTCACGGCTTAATAAATCGACAACTTGATCTGAAAGTAACACATTACGGTTGAAATCAGCCGTCAAGTCATGTTCTTCAGATTCAAGCACAATCACCAGATATTTCAGATCTTTTTTAGCTTTTTCAAGCGCCTCCGTATAACCTCCTAAGAAGAAAGGCAATGTCGTGGTTGTCGCAGTGTCACCACTGCCATCACTACCACTATTACCATCCCCATTATTATTGTTACCGGTTGCACGCCGTCCGTAGTTCTCTTCAAACATATGAATGAATCGAGCAGCAGCATTTTTGGCATAATCGCCAGTATCAGATCCTGTGTGTCTAGCAGTGCGATTGGCAGGATAATAGCCAGTCAACCGGGGGAAAACGGGAAACAGCCATGATAGGAAATACAGTAGAGTATTGACCACTTTATAACCCATATTTAACGGGAAGAATAACACTGTTTGAATGATCGAAATTCCACTAGCACCAGATCCAACGCCGGTTGCTCCTCGAGGTGCATAGACTGGAGGCGTAGAACTGACTCTGGGAGCAATATTCCTGCTTTCAAACAGTTCCTGTTCATGTAGTTCTTGCATTAATGATGTTGGCTGTTGAGCAGCAGCAGTAGCAGCAGCAGATGATGACGACGCCGCTGCTGCCGAACGGGCTGTTGGACTGCTATGACTGGTCATATTCACATCCGAAGACCCAGTTGCTTCTTCTTCTATTGGTCGACCATCGAAATGGGCTGTAACTGCTTGCTCGACATTCCAGCCACAAGATCTCAGTAGTACCACTGCCAGATTCGGATCCTGTTTCCAATTAGTTATATCAACAAATGCTTCATACGCTTGAGTCTCTTGCTCATTGAGCTCGGGACTAGTTGGTTGTGTAGACATTGCTCTTTTGATTAATTATATGTGAGCAGTATCTCGTGAAGTGATCAAGTGTGGATTTATATGACAATTACATGTGGAGCCCTAACCCTTATCTTTTATATGAAGGACTTAGATGACCTCGACTCTTGGGTAACTCGAGATCTGGGTAACTCGAGACTCAGTTGACCTTGACACTTGGATAACTCGAGACTTAGTTGACCTCGAGAGGCCTGAGTTGACCTCGAGGGGCTTGGGTGATCTGCCTCACCAGCCCCAGTCTCATTAGCAATAGTTACGCTATAGTCGTAGCAATAAATTAATATGTAGAAGATGTAGAGGCCAGAGGGCGAGAAGAGGAACCCACCCTGGAGATTACTTCAGGTAATGGCTTGTTGTTATAGTCTTCAAATCTCAACTGCTGTTTTGGAGCAATGTAATTGAATTCATCAGCAGTAGAGGTATTCGTAGCAGTGTCGTCAAAAACGGAATCTAACGAGTCGTAAAAATCAACAACCTTTTGATGTACCATGACTTTTTCTTTGGAAAATCCAAACAGTTGTAAACCATCTAGTTTGACTGCTCGACTTATGGCTACATATGCCTGACCTTTTTCAAACGTTCGATTGAGATCCACTTTGACATATTCTAAAGTCTGGCCCTGCGCTTTATGGATTGATAGTGCCCATGCTAGGATAAGAGGCACTTGACTACGAGACGCCATGACAGCTCCTTCTTGATTCTCCAAAGTCCAGGTTTCTTCCTGAACAAGAATATCACGAGTGGTTCCATCTGTAAGCTTGAATCGTACAAGAGGCCATAGTTTGCCCGATGGTCGGTCTGTTGCAGGATTTTTATGTTGTAACAGTCTCAGCTTTGCTTGTTTCCGTCGCCAACTAACTGATAACTTGTCACTTTCGACTTCTGCATCATCAGGAATGCCAAACACATCGTCACTGCTATCAAAGCTATTGTCACTGTTGTCTTCTTCTGGACCAAGATCTATCTTGCCACTCTGAACATCTCTAATTTCTTGAGTTGACAATTCTTGGCCACTTCGATCATTGCTATACAACAAGAAATGACGGTCATCCATAAATCCCAGTACAGTACCTAAAGACCCATTCACCAACGTATCATCCACATTCTTAATCATCATTACCTGAGACCCCGGCTTCAAATCTAATTTTGAAACTGCCATTAGATTGTTCAGGTTATAAATATGTTCATTACCAGGCTGTTTATATTCATCTCGGGCCACGAAAACATGACACTCGCCAGATAATTTATTCAATCTCGACCTATTGGACCCATCAACCTGCGATCGCAAAGGAAACAATTCCGTCGGCGTCATTCCTGTAGGTATATCCTGCAAAGGCCTACTCAGAGTCTCAAAAATACGAATAGTATTTTCACTCATTTCTCCTCTTCTCATTTCATTCAACATGGTTGAAAATGTGTTGTCTTTCTGGCGAAATACCTGTTTGAGAATATATGTCCTTTGGATCACCTGGCTCCAGAACTGAGCCTCAAAACAGAATTTAAACTCCTTCTGTGCTCCAGTGCGAAGATCTTTATCGGGAACTGGCGGTAACTGGAAGAAATCCCCTGTAATTACCAACTGAATCCCTCCAAAAGGCTTTTCTTTGTTTTTACCTCGTTTCACCGCTCTAGCAATCTGTTCTAATTTATCAAATAGATCTCCATCAATCATGGAAATTTCATCTATAACCAGCACCTTGGTATCTATCCATCTTTTTACGCATTTTCGATTCTTTCGAATTCTTTTAATTAGTGTATCAACATCATCTTTCCCTAAGCCGATACCGGAGAAGCTGTGTAGTGTAGTCCCACCAATATGACAAGCGGCAAGACCCGTAGAAGCTGTTACAGCTACTGAACTGGGCGAATATTTCTTCTTCAAGTCAGATATGATCTTTTCTAAAAGAACAGACTTTCCTGTACCTGCAGCACCGGTGAAAAACATATTCTGTTTCTCATTAACTACAATATCAAGTACCTTTTTCTGTTCTTTGCTAAGAAAAAATTTATCCACTCGGCGTTTTTTGAGGTGAGGATGAAGTGATATGGGATCCCGCTGCTGGGTCTTTTTGTCTAGTGGTTGATTTTCAGGTCCATAGTTCTCTTTGCCTGCATTTGTGCTCATATCTCGTTTTTGGATATTCATCTTTCGTAACTCCAACCTAGCTGCCCTTGTATCGGCTATTGGTTGATTCCATATTAGGCTTTTAGCAATACCTGATACTGGCTTGCAAGGGCCCAATAGACTTGACTCTTTTAAGCTGTGATTATCTTTACATATCATCAAGTGTTGTCTGTCCTGTTCGAGCGATACGTTGGGTTTTTCAAACTCATCTTGCAACTCTTTCATATGAAGTGATAATAAAGTTTCATTCTTATGTTCTATTGGCGAAGACGACCACTGGACAGGCGTACTAGCAAGTTGAGAGATGACAGGTGGCTGTAGAGGTTTTAAAGGAGAAGACGAGATATTCGCCATCAGCTCTTCATTTGGCTCCTCTTCTGTCCTCTGCTCTTTTCCAATATTCTCTTCAGCATTTTTCAATGGTGAACCTGCAACCTTAGCACTATGTCTGGACTTATTCACCGCAGTAATTGTAGATACACACTCTAAACTATCGTCGGACGAAAAGTCACTAGAATGGATCAAGACCGTGTCATTGGTGACTTGGATATTCTGATTCGCTGACAACTTTGCAGGAGAAGAACTCTCTAAATCTTTCAGACGAATGCTAAATCCAGTTCTTTCATCATGGAATTCGTCACCCATTTCAGTGTTTCTTGCCGCCGAAGATACCAGCAGCTCTTTTCTGTTTACTACCAAACTACGATCTCTTCGACATATCAATTGTTGTCCGGTCAGTCTGGGATTGGTCCACTTCAACGAGAAAAGAAGCTGTTGATATACTCGTCGAACGCCGTTATCCCTCACTTTTGCTGGAGATTCGAGTTAGAAGCGGCCCGTGGGGATACCTGGTGGGATTTTCGCCTCCGGCGGCTGGGCGCTGCCCAGACCCGTTGTGCTCGCGAAGCGAGCAGGCGAACTTACCAGTTCACAGATTCCACGATATATATAGATATATATATCGGGAGACAGAGGAAAGAGGATGGAAAGAGCAGCAACAGAGCCTGACCTATGAAAATGATACGCGACTGTATCTGGGCGACTTCACGTTGCGCGCGTGATTTTTCAGCCTGCTCAGCCTCTGAACAATACAAAAGTAAACAACAGAAGACGATAAAGATTGATCCTGGATCACTGATTATACCCACTTCAGAGAAAGATATCGACAATGAAGAGCTTGCGAGGAATCATCTGCTGAGGCCCACGGATCCTGAAAACTACCTTTTGAGATAGACACCCTTACCCATATCTTTTAGGCATTTATGTTTCAGAACAGATTTTTCAGATCAATCACTTTATATTCAATATAACTAATTAGCGGGGAATGTTCAACTACTATCCTTCTTTTTCCTTCGCTAGAGAGATACATGTATCACATTTTCAGGAGTCGTCCAACCAGCTCCTAGTCGAAGGACATCGCTAGGTGCTATGTGCGAGGTGGAGGTGCGTTATACACGTCAGAACGCGATCTATAGACCTCTGGCCTTCAGCTAAACAATGACACCGAGAAGCACATGGTTCCATCAGTATTCCAAGTTGCTAGATTTACTAATAGAGCAGTTTGCTTCAGTTTTACTTCATATTCTTCAGAGCCTGGTCTTTGGGTGCGGCTGTATAAGAATAGTCATTCGCGTTTTAAAGAATAAATCGCGTTGTAAACGCGTCTATTAAATTGATTGATGCAAGGTTAAATTGAAATTCTAGCCCTCAGATCTTAAGTTCCACTCGTCAGCTTATTCCCCGTCTACTATCTTATTGCTCTTGTTTATTCGGCCATTCTGCTATTCCATTATTCTATTCTATTTATTTCCAGTTGCTTGCTTCACTACTATTTAGAAGGTCATTATGTCCCTGTCCTGGAAATACATCTCCTTAGACATTTCCGAGGCTCATCTGCCAACCATCTTAAGATGTGGCCAATCGTTCCGTTGGAAACAAATCAACAATATATGGTCGCTAGCATACAAAGGACGAGTAATACTTCTTAGGCAAGAGAATAATCGGTTGTATTATTCATCCTTGTTTCCTGACAACAGTGATTCATCTAGTATAACACCTAGTACCCTGACTCTCATCAATGACTACTTCAACTTGGACATTAAGCTATCATCACTATACTCGGACTGGGCGAAGCGTGACTCTCACTTTGGCAAAAAGGCGACCGAATTCCCGGGAATAAGAATCCTTCGGCAGGATCCATGGGAAAACGTCTGCAGTTTTATCTGTAGTACTAATAACAACATCAAGAGAATCTCACAGATGGTGGATAACCTCTGTATACATTTTGGAGACTATGTCACTACTTATGAAGGGGTCAAGTACTATGATTTCCCGTCTCCTAGCCAACTAAGTGATCCCTCTGTGGAATCCAAACTACGATCTCTGGGGTTTGGATACCGTGCCAAGTATATTCAAAAGACTGCCGAGATGGTTTCGTCTACTGGATTGACTGCACTCATGAACCTAAGAAATCTGTCCTATGAAGATGCCCATCAGGAGCTTCTAAAATTGTCGGGTGTCGGTCCAAAAGTTGCCGACTGTGTTTGCTTAATGAGCCTGGACAAATATGACTGCGTGCCAGTTGATACTCATGTTTGGCAAATTGCTCAACGAGACTATAAATTTGGCCGCAGCTTTAAAACTCTCAACAAAATTGCCTATGATAATATCCGGGTGTTTTTCCGCGACTTATGGGGCCCATATGCTGGATGGGCACACTCGGTTCTATTTACTGCTGATTTACGGGATTTGAATAATGGCGTCAATACCATCACCAAAACAGAGCCCGAACCTGTCGCTCTCAAAAGAGAGTCCACTGCAATAGCAGTCTCCCCTCATCTACCTAAAAGACCACGACCAGTGCTCATAAAAGTTGAGGCCAACTAGATAATACTTTTCCATTTATAACTGGCTGTTCGAGACGCCAAGGCCCACACACTCGAGCGAAGCGAGCAACGGGTCTGGGCAGCGCCCAGCCGCCGGAGGCGACACAGCCACCCCAAGCACAGACATTATTTGCGAGTTGGAGTTTCTAAGATCGTATACTCCAGCTGGATTCCGATTGGAGCGTATGGAGCTGTAATGGTAAACAAATGCATTGAACGTAAACATAAATTAAACATAACAAAAATACATGCATAATAGATCAGATTATATATAACAGGTCCTATTTTTTGCTCCTAGTATTTTGAGCAGTGGGCGACGAAGGCGCGGCGACTTCCGGAGACCACCCACCAATAGCTCCACCAACAACAGCAGGTACAATAGTAAGGGCAGCAATACTACTGCCAGGACTTCTACTTCGTCCACGACGACCAGGCACTGACAAGAAATCATTGTTGTTATTATTATTAGTATTGCCAGGTGTGGTGGAGTTATAATCAGCAAAGTAACTGTTGGGTGCAAGTGTGGAGCTAGGTGAGTTTGGTGAATTAATACTGTTAGTGGAGGCAGTCGATGGAGTAAGAGCTTCTTTCCAAGAATTATAAAGCTTCTTTGGCTTGAAGTTGAGTTGTAGAATACGACCACCACGCACAGTCTTTAGGAAAACAAGCTCTTGTCTAACTTGCTCAATAGCTGCTGGCCACACATATTGTTGAGAGTCTCCCATAGTGGACTCTTCATCAACAACGATTTCTGGACCTTTGGACTTTCTATGAGGTAAATGACGAATAACCCAGTTGACAGCACTTGCAGGATAAAGTTTCACCACCCATTCGTCTGGAACAAGTCGTAAAACCATACCAGCAGGGATGGAAACCATGCCACAAATGATGGCAGTAGCCCACATGGCTCCTGTTTGTTTAGCAATACTGAAAGCAGCACCTCCAACAAACATAATTACTATTTGTAAACCACCAATGAGAACAGCAATACCAATGAAAAAGTAGTTACGGAACACACCTTCAAAAATATTTTGATGGTTGTCTAGACGTCGATTGACAAATAGGTTGAAAAACTGTAACCACACAAACGTATTGAAAACCATAGCAGCAAGTTCTTCTTTATTGCGGCCAATACTAGGATCCACTCCAAAGATCTTACTTCCAGCAAAGTGCAATACAAACGTCACAATGAGCTGGAATACCGCTTGACCTAGAATCATCTTCCACATAGTCACAGTGATGAGGGAAGTTTTACGGTTATCAGGCTTACGTCTGAGGACCGAATCTGCTGGAGGATCGGTAGCAAGTGCCAAAGCAGCAAACGTATCCATAATCAAATTGACCCACAAAAGTTGTACAGCAGTAAGGACAGACGAATCACTACTATCAGCTACTGCAGACACAAATGTTAGCAATACGGCCGTAACGTTTACAGTGAGTTGGAATTGTAAAAACTTCTTAACCGCATCATTGACGGTACGACCCCATTTGATAGCCTTTACAATACTACCAAAATTGTCATCCATAAGAATAACATCCGACGCCTCTTTAGCCACTTCAGTACCGGCAATACCCATTGAAAAGCCAATATCAGCCAGTTTAAGAGCTGGAGCATCGTTGGTGCCGTCTCCTGTCACGGCAACAGTATCTCCTACACTTTTCAAGTATTTGACGAGTTTGCGTTTATCTTGTGGAGACGAACGAGCTAGTACACGCAATCTTGGAGCTACCGAATTAAGTTCAAAAGGGTTGAGTTTGCGGAACTCTGGGCCTTCCATGACCACTTCGTCGGCATCGCCAGTAAGAATACCACAATCAAGAGCAATGGCACGGGCAGTATTAATATTATCACCAGTTACCATGCGAACAATGACACCAGCAGTTCGACAATCGCTGACTGCTTGTTTAACTCCATGACGAAGAGGGTCTTTAATACCCACCAAAGCAACAAATGTGAGATCAGCAAATAGACTCTTTTCGTCACTCGAGTTTGGAGACCAGTCCGAAGGCAAGTCCTTATATACTATACCAATGGTACGAAGGGATTTTGAGGCGTAATTGTTGATTTGTGAGTTTATGAATTCTAGGTGTGAAGGCGTAAGATCTGTTGCAACATAATTGTTTTGTGAATCTAACATTTTTGTACATCGGCTAAGGACCACTTCTGAAGCTCCCTTGAGAAGAAGTTGATAACCAGACGACGTTTTAATGACAGTGGCCATAAACTTATTGGCCGAGTCGAAAGGAAACACTTGAGCCACTTCTACAGATTGTCTATACTCAAGTAGACTTCCGAGGTTCATATATGAGCGTGCAAAGCCAAGAAGAGCAGTTTCCGTCTTGGACCCAAGAAATGGTTCTGACGCACCAGCATGATTGTCTTCAAAAGCAGATGAGTTGATTGCGATAGAGTCTAGAAGTAGTTTATACATGGGTCGAGGTAGTTCTTCAAGGAGATGTGCCGGGCTACTAGGCTTCTGATGGTCGTGTTTTTGGGCCGTGTCTTCATTTTCCCCGTCGACTTGACAGCTTGTAGATCCCACGGTGGCGGCCACCACTGACATTCTATTTTGAGTGAGAGTTCCTGTCTTATCGGAACAGATAGTGGTAGCACCACCCATTGTTTCACAAGATTTGAGCACTCGCACAAGATTATTGTCTTTGACCATACGAGTTGTAGCAAACGCAAGAGCCAGAGTGACAGCTAGAGGAAGACCTTCGGGGACCGCCACCACGATGATGGTGACAGCGGTGATGAAAATGTTCATAAATGCCTCGCCCTTTTGCGAGGGTGTTTTATTGGATCCGGGCAGCTGAGTAAAGAACCGGATCATTAATGCAATGAAGAGCACAATTGCAGCGGCAAACCCCAGCTTGGCTATACCCTCGGCAATGTTATTGAGTTTCTCTTGTAACGGAGTCGCTTCCGGCTCGTCTTGAAGTGACATCATTGTCCGACCATGCATGGAGTTCTCGCCCACCGCCGTGACGACAAAGTGGCCTGTGCCCTCTAAAACCTTTGCTCCTGAAAGCATAAACGCATCTAACTCTTTTGACTGTGGTGTCAGTGATAGAGGCGCATCTGTGTCAGCATTCTTCGTTATCATCTTGACCACGTCGTGGCCCGCATACTTCTTCATAGTATCGGACTCGCCACTGGCTGAAGACTCGTCGCATTTGATGTTGTAGCCCCGAACTAGCACGCCGTCCGTAGGAATCATCTCGCCAGGCTCCACCAGCAGCAGATCGCCCACCATGACATCGTACACACTAAGCTCGGTGGGCTCGCCGTTGCGGATCACCTTGACCTTGCGGTCTTCTTTCTTCTTGTTCAGTTTGGCAAACTGCCTCTCCTTCTGCCAGTCGTTGGCTGCGCCCACCGTCACCACAATCACCACTGCCACCAGAATCGCCACGCCCTCGACCCACTCCACCTTGGGCAGCTTACGGCCCTGCTCGTCGTACTCGGCCGGCTCGCCAAACGTCTCATACAGTCCCAGAGCCAGCGAAATCACCGCCGCCACAGACAAAATAATCAGCACCTTGTCCTGGAACGCGATCCACATCAGGAGCCACAAGCTCTTCGTCTTGCGCTCCGGCAGCCGGTTCCGCCCGTAAATCTCCACTCTCTCCTTGTCCAGCGCCTGCTGCGAATCGTTAGTCGCTGTCTCGTCCGTGGTCCGCTCCGGGGGTGGCGCCTCCGGCGGCTGGGCTCCGCCCAGACCTGGTTGTGCTCGCTTCGCGAGCCTGCGAGCGGCCTGGAGGGAGTTCGAAGCTGAGCTGAGGGGGGAACGGGGGTGGTGCCTCCGGCGGCTGGGCTCCGCCCAGACCTGGTTGTGCTCGCTTCGCGAGCCAGCGGTCACAGCAGCTCAGCTTTGAACTCCCTCCAGGCCGCCCTCACGCTCGCGAAGCGAGCACAACCAGGTCTGGGCGGAGCCCAGCCGCCGGAGGCGAAAGGGGGTGGGCCCGTCGGTCCACTTACCTCGTCGGTCAGACCAGAGTTGAGATCCACTTTGAGGCCGTGGGCCAGGCCGTCGATGCCGCCCATTTCCTTGAGCACAAAGGCGTTTTTGGGGTCCACGAGTGAGTTGAGCTGGTTGGGCGCGAATTGGAAGCCGGCGCCCGTACCGGCCAAGGTCAGCTTGTGCTCGAAGTCGGGGTCGCGATGGTCAGAGATGATCTGTCGGGCCTCCTGGCTCCAGTCACGGCCGTCAGGCGGCGCTCGAGGCCCATCTTCAGTGTCCTTCATGTCGGTGGTCGTCTACAAAAGTTAGTTAGCAGCTTGAATTGGACTGACTGATTAAGCGACATTCCTGATCTCCCTGGAACTCACCCCCGTGTCGACGGTAATCTTAGGAACCGACATGTCGTATCTGTGTTGTACGGTGTAGAAGTAGTTGTTTGAGGTTAAAAGCAACGGTCGAAATCACAATCACGAATCATTCCATTTCCAGACCACACTCTGTCTGCCAGTTATATTAGATTCTATTTATCTAATCTGTACAAGCTCGTGGACTGGCCGCCAAGTGTCTGATAGTCCCTCCCCCCCAAACCGTATTCTTCAATCGAGACACTCCTGACACAGACAATAAAAAAATATACATTTCCCCGAAAAGCAAGCATAGCCAAAAGCAAACGTTCCTGCCTCCAGCCCACGTCCGCCGGAGGCGCTGCCCCCCCAGTAGACGGTCTCCGGCGGTGGGCATCTGGCTGGACGGCAGGCTGCACAGCAAAGTCAAGCCGAGTTAAGACCACGCAGCGCTAGCAGGCATCACACATTTAGCTACTTTTTAGCGTTGCTGCGTTGCTCGGCAGGAAATGTTTTTTTGCACTGCCATGATTGAGCCCCAACCCAGGGCGGATGGGACTTGCTTCAGTTGCAGAAAAGTCTTGGCACGGCAGTGCAAGGCCGCAGGGAGAAGTCTGTCGCAGATACGTAGATACAGCACCAAGGCACGGCGTTTCAGTGCCGCCCGAGATACGGACTGCCGTATGTGGCGTGCAAAGTGGGTTATTGGTAGGGTGGATATAGGTAGGGTAGATATAGGTAGGGTGGATATAGGTAGGGTGGATATAGGTAGGGTGGATATAGGAAGGGATGGTTATAGATGGTGGATGGTTATAAGTAGCGATGATTATAAGTAATGGATGGCTGTATCTCATTGGAGGCTGCTGAAATCGCGCTCCTGCAACCTCCATTAGCTAGGTTTGATGAGTTTCTCTTCTCAGCACAGAGGCATACAAGGAAGATCTGGTAAGCCTGTGTCATTGGTATTGAGCCGAACCGTGCAGGGTCTCGACGGAGATGCTGTGAACTGAGTGTGAGAGTCGTATACTCAGCCACTGCCGTGTGTAATGCCTTATGTGCACAGTACAGGGCCATACGATCAACAGGGGTACGCTGCTCGGTATAGCAATATGTACGGGGCCACATTTGCAGTGGGAAAAAAAAGAACGTCTTCTGCACGTTTGTTATCTTTTGATAGATTGATAAGATACATGGCACATGTGAATATAGCAGATCAAGAGACGGCAGTTATAGTTTGTGAGGTAATAATGTAATGAGATAATGAACAATGATTGAGATGGCAAAGCATCACCATTCAGCGTAAGCAGCGACACGAACCACTCCCAGCCCGAGCGAAGCGAGCCACGGGTCTGGGCAGAGCCCAGCCGCCGGAGGCACAACCCCCTTGGCCTACGATGGGGGTGGTTTATCAGGCGCCCCCTTCTCGCTTGGCATATTCGTCCTCGATTCGCTCTTCGTATGCGCGCTCAGCCTCTTCTTTAGAGATGGGCACGTTGCCGATGATGGTGGGAATGGATGTCGGGTATGGGGGCTGGGACTGGGACTGGGATTGGGACTGGTCTGGGGCACTGGACCCGGGGGTACTATGGCCATCATGATCAGGTTCTGTTTGTTTGATATCCTTTACGGGTAGTGGTACGGCCATTTTATTGTAATGATGTTTGGCACAGTGTGATAAAGAGGAGAGGAGAGGAGAGAGTTGTGAGCCGGCGCCACTTTAAATAGCCACCCCCGCTCGACGTTTAGTGGCAAATCCACTTATCCGCCGATGACCGTCCGATGCGTCTACGTTTCTGGTGGCACTCATTTTCAACCACTCTACACTCATTCGAGTCTTGTTAGGTCCATCTCGCACACGGCCATTGACACGGACGGAGTCGGACAGAGTATGGAACATCAGCCGACACAGACAGGCAAGTTTATAACTATTTATCGGTGACAGCCGCTAGCCGCTAGCATGCAGGCATGCATGCATGTCTGAGAAGACCCTGCAGGAGCAGGCTTTTGTAAATAGTGAATTGAGGTCTGCTTCAAGATTTGATGTGAATCAAAGTATTAAAGGATCAGAGTGTGTGTCCAGGACATTGGTGTACTCCTGTCACTTTTCACCTTGACCATTTTAAAGGCTAGTTGACAGGTATTAGAGTGATTGTGATGTTCATCTGCGCTGAAGTCGATAATGTTTATATACGAAGCAATGAGACATGTATACTAGCATTCGAGCCTAGAGAGATCTTTGGAAGCTGGAACAACACTTCCGAAAGTAAGCTCAAGTGGTCAAACCTTTCACTACGATCATCACTGCGTAATTTAGTATTTTAGTTTACTATTTTTTAAATTTGTTTATCGTCCACTTGAATTGTAGTGCTTGGTTGTTTTTTAGCCTTTGGATTGCCCTACGGCGTTTATACATTTATGACTAAATCCAATTGATCTTAGCGACGCTGATACTTTGCAAAGATATTTGAATACTCATTTTGAACAGTTCAACATTGCTGTGAAGCTAGAATTATGGCAAGAGGCTTTTAGATCTGTGGAGGATGTCCACACTCTTTTGACTGTTTCCAAACGACCTGCCAAGGTTTCTACTATGGCTAGTCATTATGAGAATTTACAATCCTTCGCATTCCAAATAATTCCACAGTTGCCTTGGTGTGCTGCTCGTTCTCATTCGCACCATTGACAACGGACACTGCCCAAAAGTTGGGCCCCATTAGAGAGACTGGCAAGAGTTTCCTAACTCATCAGTTCATTCATACAAGCCAGTCAGTCCACTGAATTCGTCTTCCTTTGTATTGTTTTATTGTATTATTTTGTAATTATGTAAGACAGAGACGTTAATTGATTATCTATCTATCTAGTCAGTCCACTGTTAAACATCAGTTTCTATACGCATGGTTTTGGAAGTCTGGAGTTCGAAAGATGCCAACATGTTTACTATCCTTTGTATTGTAAAAATGTGAATAAGCTTCTGAGTGAACATTCAGACCAGCTGAAACAATACGAATAGAGGCTAGCAGATAATTACATGAGGTAAAAGTATATACCAGTTGAGGGCATTTTCCAACAAACGGAAATCCCCCGTTGAAGAATTTTGCAGATAAGTTGATAAAGGATTGATTGTATCTAAGGTTCAATGTCCGCACAGCACAGCTGAAAAAGTATTTACGACAATTACTTGTTGTATGGGTCCAATTCTTGGCCTATGTTGTAAGAAGACTTCAACCGTCATGGCTGGAGTTGCTCATGGTATCTCGGTCATCATTCAGGTGGTAGTTTTCGAAGTCATGTGGTTCATATATCCAAGTTACAGGACTATGGATTATAATCTGTGAGTAGAAACAGGGAAAAGAAACTACATCTCATCTACTGTTTACTACCGAAAACACACAGAGGATGAGGTGGAGCTACCAAGAGGGTGTCATTGGTCTGGCGATGGACGGCTTCTAAATTGGACGAAAGAATCCGACAATAAAAACGAAAACGACAAAAAGAAAAACTACAAACAAAGTATGATCGTATGTTTGAAAGAAAGAATCAAAACGTCCTGTCAGAACACTACCCGAAAACAGAAGCTGTTAATGAAGATGAGGGGAGAAGATTTTACTGCTGTCAAGCGCCAAGATCATGTCATTGACGACTGTGAAACGGAATTGCCAACCTCTAAGAGAGCCCAAAACGAGCGCCATCTAAGAAACTCTCATCAAAAAGTACAGCAGGAGTATGCAAAGCGGTAAACGACACCATCTTCAGTAACCTTTCAGAAGCCCACCACTTGCCACCCCGGCCCGACCCAGCTCCTCCGCGAAGCGGAGCAAACGGGTCTGGGCAGCGCCCAGCCGCCGGAGGCACACCAACCAACACAAAATATTCTCGGTAAAAGTTTCTATTCGTTACAAGAGAAAAACATTACAAGACGAACAGGTATAAAAGCAGAGCACAACACAGACAATCAGTGTTGAGTCGAATAAATAAGATAATAATAATAAAGTTTTTGAGAGTGATGGGTGAGACGAGACTTACTCGATTGCTTTCACGAGACCCCAGGCGGCAGCAGCCGCCACACCTCCAGTTAGAGTCATTTTAATACCGTTTGAGAGTATGTTGAATTTACCACAGTCCTTGCCAAGCGAGATGACAGTCTTGATGGAGCCGAACAGGAACAATGTGATGGCCATGACAATGGCCGAGATGTAGAGACCCGTCTCGACGTTGCCGGCGAAAAAGTATGGAATGAGGGGAATGAAACCGCCGAAGAAATAGGCCAGGCCAATGGTGAGGGCCGAAGTGAACTCTCTGCCGCTTGCAGGCTCTTCTAAACCACGAGCAAACCGGACAATAAAATTGACAGTGTCTTCTTGAGACTTTTCTAGGTCGGCAACAACAGCTTTGACAGTGTCAGGAGATAATTTATATTCAGCGAGAACCTCTTGAATGGCTTGGGTAGCCATACAAGGGGCTTCAGCATATGTGGCGGTCTCTTTTGCAACCTGATGCTCATAATATTCATTTTCACTTCTAGCAGCCAGAAAGCCTCCTAGACCCATTGAAATGGCTCCAGACACAAGCTCGGCCAGGCCACCGGTGATGACGAGTTTTGAATCTCCCAAAGAAGACAAGCCAGCCGTGAGTGCAAAAGGAACTGTGAGACCATCAGACAGACCGATGATGATATCAGACATGACTCTAGGATGGCTAATGCCGTTTTCCATAAATGAGCCTGCTGTGGATGACGAAGATGATCTGGAGCATGTGTCATCGTTTGGACAGTTGCTGTTATTACAGCCAATAGTATTTACACTATCATAAGAGCGAGAAGTAGGCAACAGGGCCTTGCGGTCATCCTGATTACCGAATAATGCATTTTTGAGTAACACCAACATGGAACAGATGAGTTGTGGTGTGCGGTAGTGGTGAGCGATAAGTGGCGTAGACGAAACGACCAAGTAGATAAAGTGATGCAAAACTAATAAAATATGGTATCTTTAGTTGCTTCAATTTTTTTAAACGTACTATTGACTTCTTTATAAGCGTACTAACTGGATGTATTTAATTTCAAAGATCCGGAACTTGTTTGATTGACCAACCGAATTGACTGTAATAGAATTCTAATCTAATCCCGTGTTAATAAGGTTTCCCAAATTGCAATATTTTTTAATGATATTATAAAAATCAAACCAAAAATAAGATGGCAATAGAAATCAAAACAAACACAAAAAAAAAAATTGCCAGGATCCAGCTGGATATTTAAATCACACCCCTCTTGCATAGTCGCCGCCCCCTGGCGGTTGAGAGCCCTGTCAGCATTTCGTGTTTTGCGCCTGCGCTTCGTTGCTTATTGCGGTACTTGGAGCAGCTTTCGGGGTCGAGATCGAGTGCATATTCAGCGTATTATGCGCCTATCGCACGGCGTGAGCATAGGAAATACCTGACATGTCATTGGCTGTTGGGCAATTATCGATGATTTGATTGGATGCCACTTTATTACATAAACCGGTGAAGTTGCTTTTTGGTGATGCTAATCTCATCTCATGCATGCCACCGGTCGCGGCCCTGATTATGTGGCTGCTGACGAGAGGCAAACATGAAATTGCCGGGTTCCGTGGAGGGTGGTCCTGGCTTGGCTTGGCCTGGCTTGGCCTGGCCTTCGGTGTTAAATGTGCTGGAGACTTTTGATTCTGTTGCGATTCTCTGCGAGAGGGTTGTGCTTGCTGAGTCAAAGGCGTAAGGAGTAGAGACAAGCAAGCAAGGCTCACAGCTCCTGTGATCAGACCTTAAGTCAGGGCACAGGGGTTACCAGACGCCTTTCTACCATCACTGCTGTTGCTGCTGCTTGACTATTCAAACCAGCTGGATCAGTGCGAGAGCCCCTGTAGATAGGTCTCCATCGACCGTCTAATATTACTGAAACGTTTCACCATCAAACTTTCGGTCGAGCTTTTGACGAGTGCCGTGTGCACGGTAAACGCTAACGTACGTTATTGTCGGTAAACTGCGGGGCCTGTGTCTTTGACGGGTGGAATAGTAGTGGATTGAATTGTGGTCGAGTTGAGGCGGATCACCAAATTAGCAAGGCCCAAATCCGATCCACGATCGGTAATTCTGGTTTATTTCTCGATCTGTCTGGCGCCTGTTTTTTTATAGACATTGATAAGGAGAACTAGAGCGATAATGATAGAATCGGTAATCGCTAGCAGCGGGAATGGCCTGAATGATCGTTTCCCGGCTCCATCGAAAGTTAGTGCACACCCATGCCTATAATATTCATTACTATTTTTTTGACCCATTGAAATTTGACTATGTTGACATATTTTGTTATTGATGCACGTTGAGTGGTGCATCTGCACATGCACTCTTATCCTGCATGACGCAGGGTCCAACGCCGAAAGAGGGACCGGGGCGCACTTAGGCTCAGCCCGAGGCTGATTGCTCATGAAAAGACACACACAAAAATATATGTATTGTGATTAGACCGATAATATAAAATTTCAATGCACTGGATGTTTTCTCACTTTGATTTCTTGGAATCGGTTTTCTGGTTCTTAATCAGGTCCACACGGGGCAGCAACTTGTATCCCCACACAAACTCGTACTGATCGTTCTTCTTGTTAAGGAAGGTCTGCAGGTACTCCAAATAGACGACATAATAATAGACCCTACACAGATGTTAGACTAATTCGAATTCCTCCCCGTCCGAGAGCCAACCACACCCTACTACTCACCCAGTACCGGTCAACACTGCAACACCGTTAGTTCCAAGCCCTCCACGAAGTGGAGCCACGGGTCTGGGCAGCGCCCAGCCGCCGGAGGCGACCCCCCTCCCCCCCTCCCCCCTACTTACGATGCCACCAGGCATGGCCCTCTAGAAGAAAGCCATAAGGCATGCCTACGTATCTGCGGGATGCGCGCCAAGTTTCGCACAGGTGGATGTCGAGGTTCCACAGGGCGTAGCCCGATAGGAAGCTGGCGGAGCCGATGAGCAGCGTGTGCCACAGGTGTTTCTGGGCTACGGGGTCGTGCACATGCTGACCCGTGAGTTGCACGCTCTTGGCGATGATGATGAGATTGAGAATGCCGTAGCCCGCCTGGTGGATGGTCGGGTTGCGGTAGTACAGGTACACGGCGGTGAGAATGGCGGCGGCCGACGAGATCTGGAGCGCCACCTTGACCGATGCCACGCGCGACTTGCCAAATGAAAACACTATCCAGTACGGCACACAGGTGGCATAGATCATGGGCAGCTCGTCCAGCAGCTGGTACTCATATAGCAGCGTCATATGGAACATCCAGCTGCCAATGCCCACGGTGGTGAACCCCAGGCACACAATCAGAAACCGGGCCTCGTGCTTCTGCACAATCACATTGTACATGGCATACAGCGCCAGCAGCACGAACCCGGAGTTGGTCACCGTGTTCATGGCCTCGGCCACGTACGGGGACACTACGTAGTTCTCCTCGCACCAGTCGATGGTCGACGTCCTGTGCTTCGTTAGTACCGACTCCGGGGATGGGGGCTCTGCCTCCGGCGGCTGGGCTCTGCCCAGACCCGTGGCTCGCTGCGCTCGGGCTGGGATCGTGGTTCACGGCATCGCAGAGAAGAAGTCTTGGGCCCAACTACGATCCCAGCCCGAGCGCAGCGAGCCACGGGTCTGGGCAGCGCCCAGCCGCCGGAGGCAGAGCCCGCGGGCCCTCGGGGGGCAACTTACTGGACGCCCCAGTACCCGGACTCGGGCTCGGGGGGATATGGAATGGCAAATGGGAACACCATGGCGGATAGTGCACGAGCGTGACAGGGGGAGCAACGCCGGTGAGCGGAGTGGAGGTTGGTAGTAGGTTGCAAAGAAGACAAGTCAGAGCAAACTCAAAAACGGGAAACGTGAATGGACAATGGGAGAGTGGTGAGAGGTGAGTGGAGAGTGGTGAGTGGTGAGTGGTGAGCTGTGAGCTGTGAGCTGTAAGCAATGATCTACTTGCCGATATGCCCGCGGGTGCGTCGGCGTGGAGGGCACTGGAGCGAAGTGGGCAAAGTGGGCTTGGAACAGAGTAATTGATCAGTGATGAGTGATCAGTGGTCAACAGAGCAATTGATGACAGGAAGTAGAGCGTTTGGAAGATTCGATCAAGTTATATATGAGTTGAATGGGCCGAGCCGAGGGGCGATAATGATCCGACACAAAGATAAGATAAGACCTGCAAGACTCGCAGAATTGATCCGACCGACAGGCAGAGTTGAATACAAACGGAAAGAAGCGACTTAGTTACGGATTGGAAGGATTCGATAGGATTTGGCAGGATTCGTAAGGATTCCTGATCGATTCGTGGCGATGGTGGGGAAGTCACTGCGGTAGAGCTGGAACTGATTGCTACCTACCAGGTTCAGGCCAGTCCAGGTTATATCAGTCCGCTCGCACGTTTCTAAGAGCGATAGCCGATGCTATACGGCTGGGAAGACCTGTCAGCTGCGTGCATGACAGGATCCATAAGCTGCTAGCCGTACGTATGATAGGATAGGATAGGATAGGATAGGTATAAGAATAACATTAATAGGATGTTAAGGATGCTAAGGATGTTGGTAGGATGTTTATAAATGTCAAGGATGTCAAGGATGTTAAGGATGTTAATAGATGTTAATAGATGTTTATAAATGTCAAGGATGTTAAGGATATGTATAATTACTGGAAATTACAAATAAGAGTCAAGAATATCAACTGAATAATAAGTTAATTGGATATTAATAACAGTCATACTGATTGGAAATCCTATTACCAAGATATTAGTGCAACCATTTCACTCTACCATCCTCGTCTTCCTGTGTAGTTTCAGTAATTTGATCAATGATAATGTTTTCGAAATTTTTAGGTATCTTATATACTACTAATTTATCACGTCTATTACCCTCCTAGATGCTATGTAAATACTTACATCCGCTAAGCTAGATATTCATTTGATTAAGCATGTCAGAATCGGACCCATGTCTTGAATCACTTGATGGTTACGATACTGACATTAATCATGAATCCCCTTTACACTATAAAATCACCGAATCCAATCCTTATATTGAATCTCTAAACGAGATCTTGGAATATACTCAGACATACCTCAGTCGGTTGTTTGCCGATACAGAGATCAGGCTTATTTCTACTTTCAATAGCCTTTCGGTCCATGCCAAATACCTCTATGTGAGGTTTCTGGTTCGTAAATTCAAATGCTTGCGTCCTAGTGATTATTTGAAATACTTGCCTGACCAACATGTCCAACATGCTCTGGATGAACTGGTGGCGTGCAAGTTCTTTTACTCACAAGCCGACCAAAGTCTATCCGACATGTTGTTGTCACTCAGCTTGAAAGAACTTGTTATATTAATGAAAGACTTTAAACTAAAACTCAAAACTTCTGATCCCACTTTATCTCGTTTGAATAATAAGATTCTCATTGTACAAGCAATTGTACAGTCCATGACTCTTCAGCGAACAGTGTCGAGTTCAGCTTCCCCCTTGAGTCTAAGATTGAAATCAAAAATCGAATCCTTATACGGTCCAATGTATAAAATCAATCAAGACATTGCAAATATATTCAACACTATGATTAGAGCGTATATGATTCCTGGATACGGTCAATTCGACCTGGTTCTCCGATCCAACATGAGACTGATCCACTTTCCGGAATATGAATACTCGGCAACTTGCCTTTTTGACTCAAGGCAGTCACTCGACGAATATCTTGCTGCAATTGATATCGAAGCAGATCTCGACCAATATCCTCAATGGTCACAAGACAAACGGGACTCATTCTTAAACGAGGCTATGGAAAGAGCCCAAGTAGCTGTTTTGCTTCAAGATTCGGACCAGAACAAGCCATTGCACCTTCTAAGGTACACTGCCAACTGGGTATATATGGATACATTACTAAAACTATGCGAACTAATGAGACCATTAGCATCATTTACTCACGAATTAGAATGGAAATGCCTGTCAATCTTCACATCTCAGACAACCTATCGGCCTGAAAAGCGCGTGTTGTACCTCATCCGCAAAATACACCTGGAGATGCTTCTTTATAAAAAGCCCCATCAAACTACATCTAATTCACAAGACTGGCTATCACTGGCGCTCACCGATTGCCTCGACGCAGTATCTGATTCGTCTATTGATAATATCACCCGTATAGATCTGTACCGCAAAGCATTCAGACTGTACAAGACATATGAAGCGCAGCGACTTCAGTTTCCCAAGGAGCTGATTCTCGAAATCAGGCAAAACCTGCTGACTGCCACCCAAGTCGAGATCTGGGCTCCTCGAGATATAACCGCGAGCAATACGCTGGAACCAGGAAAAAACAACCAAACAATTCTGAAACCCGGTACTCTGACCAGCACCCCCCCATCATTACGAGGATCTAAAACTTTATGGCTCGATCCATCCGACTCAGAAAACAAAATATCCGTCGAGGACGTCGCACTCGCCCACTACCTCAAACTGGGATGGAAAGGATATCACTCTGAAAGCCGGATCCTGAACTCCCTCTTCAGTCTTCTATTCTCAGACATTCTGTACCATGATAAAACCAAACTTATGCATCCATATCAAACTGCCCCCTTAGACCTTCGCTCAGGTGACAATACATTTTACACCTCTCGCCAACAATCCATTGCATCTCGGCTCAAGTCCATCTCCCAAGACCATCCGGCCTTCTCTATTGCATTCATCCAATCGGTTTACGAAAAAGAATATGACCTCCAGACTCTGATTGCAGGTGTCAACTGGAACTACGAGCTTGGCGATCTAATCCAGCTCGTCGAATATCTACCTTCATCTTCTCTGTATAAAATATGCAAACTGTTATGTCAGAACTATCGAACCTACTCGTCTGGAGGCCCTGACCTGTGTCTATGGCACTCTGGTCTGAAACAGTGCAAGTTCGTCGAAGTCAAGTCGGAAAATGACGTCTTATCCGATAACCAGCGCGTATGGATCCACAACCTCGTCGAGTCTGGAGTCCAGGTGGAACTGTGCAAGGTTCGCAGCGCTGGTGCGAAGAAGCGAAGGAACTCGGCGGCGATGCCTTCGGCGACTGGGCTCTGCCCAGACCCGTAGCTCCGCTGCGCGGAGAGTGTGAAGGACCAGAGACACGACGTTATAGATTGGTTATTAATAGTAGTAGTAGTAATAATAGTAATAGTGGTAATAAGTGAGACGACAAAAAAGTTTGGTTGGTTAGATCTCATCAATTGGAGCTTCGTCTTCATAGTCGAGCTCCTCTTCAGAGAGAGCCGCTTCTTGGTATTGCTGGTATTCGCTAACGAGATCATTCATGTTGGACTCGGCCTCGGTGAACTCAATCTCGTCCATACCTTCATTGATATACCAATGCAAGAAAGCCTTTCTACGGAACATAGCCGAGAATTGATCACCAACACGCTTGAATAGCTCTTGGATAGAGGTAGAATTGCCAACAAAAGTAGCAGACATCTTAAGACCCTTTGGAGGAATCGAACAAATGGCGCTCTGCACATTATTGGGAATCCATTCAACAAAATAGCTCGAGTTGCGCTCTTGGACGCTTCTCATGTTATCTTCCACTTCTTTCATCGACACTTTGCCTCGGAAAAACGCCGCCACCGTCAGGTATCGTCCATGCTTGGGGTCAGAAGCTGCCATCATGTTCTTGGAATCAAACATTTGTTGTGTCAATTCAGGAACCGTCAAGGATCGGAACGATCTTGAGCCAATAGCCGTCAAGGGAGCAAATCCTACCGTGAAAAAGTGCAATCGAGGAAAAGGCACCAAATTAACAGCCAGTTTTCTCAAATCACTGTTGAGCTGGCCAGGGTATCGTAAACAGGTCGTGATTCCCGACATAACTGCCGAGATCAGCTGGTTCAAGTCGCCATGAGATGGCTGGGGAAGCTTCAAAGTGCCTTGGCAAATATTATAGAGTGCTTCATTATCAATGCAGAACGTTTCGTCAGCAAAATTCACCAACTCATTAATTGACAAAGTGGCATTATATGGCTCCACAACCGTATCGGAAACCTTAGGAGATGGAACCACCGAGAATGTGGCCATCATTCTATCGGGGAATTCTTCACGGATCTTGGAAATCAATAGAGTGCCCATTCCAGATCCTGTGCCTCCACCAAGGGAATGAGCAATCTGGAACCCTTGTAAAGAGTCACAGCCTTCTGCTTCACGTCGTACAATGTCCAAAACATTATCAACAAGTTCGGCACCTTCTGTATAATGGCCCTTGGCCCAGTTATTGCCGGCTCCCGACTGACCAAACACAAAATTGTCTGGTCGGAACAGATTTCCAAATGGTCCACTTCGTACCGCGTCCATGGTACCAGGCTCCAAATCTACCAACACGGCACGTGGAACCCATTTGCCTGTGGCTGCTTCATTGTAGTACACGTCCAGTCGGTCCGATTGGAGATCGCTTTCGCCATGGAATCCTCCATCATTATCAATGCCGTGTTCCCCAGAAATCGTCTGCCAGAACGCAGCTCCAATCTGGTTACCACACTGACCAGCACTTAGGTGAATCTGAAAACAAGTTAGCAACAGATAATTCGCCATCATCGATAGCAAATTGGCAATCTCCTCATTTACCAACCGCATCTCCTTCATTCACTTACAATTTCTCTCATTTCAATTCAGGGTATCAGTGTAAACGTAAAACCTAACGACAAAAGTAAACAGAACTTGTATATCAAAATAATCGCGACAGATCAAATGCCTGGCTGTCTAGCTCGTGTGATCAATCTCTTTGGCACGCGGATTCGCTCACAGAAAGTGAAATCAGTGTCGTAGCTGGCGTGGTTCTTGCAAATTTCAATGTTTACCTTTACCTGTTAACTCCCAGGGGTTACGGTCGCCGCGCGGGTGAATTAGGGTTACGCGTGCGATCTGTTGTGGTTGCGTTACCACGGTTACGTGGGTTGCGGTTCGTTAGTTGACTATTGGTATTGAGTTATATCTATAATCGTATCAATTGTTTATATTATAAGTGTATATGAGTGTATATGAGTGTATATCAGTGTTTATCAGTGTTTATCAGTGTATACCAGTGTTTATCATCGTGTCTATTAACCGTATTAATCTAATCAATAGTGTATTGTATCTATTATTGTCTTATACTATGATTATGGAAGTCACTACCACGTGGTGTCCATAATGACAGTTATATTATGATTCTCATTATGCGGATGTTAGATCTGTATCTGGTGCAATCCTTCGCACTGGAAGTTGTGAACCGACAACGTAAAAAGATGATACCCAAGTAGACCGTAGAGATATCTTGACCGATCCGAGAGATGGACATAATTATGTATAAAGTAGATATAAACGCAGACTTTTTCTCGGAATTCATGCTCGCGGAGCGAGCCCAACCAGGTCCGGGCGGAGCCCGGCCGCCGGAGGCAGTGCTGGTCAAGTGCTGGTCAAGTGCTGTATCTAATAGTGTTGTATTTGTTACACAACCTGAGATCAATCCTGTGTTTAGTACACATTATCGAGCAGATTACGAAAATCGAATCTTTCCATTCAAGTATACATCAAAGGACACCTGAAGACTGTTGTTGAGTCTTCCTGCACTCCACTACAATTAACGTTGCATGCATGTGCATAACAGGACGCAGGGTGCATATGCTACTCATGCTACAACAATTCTGTTGTAACGATTTGTGGGCGAAAGTAGCCCGTATGACAGCTGTGAAAATTAGAAAGTGATAAGTAGAAAAGCCAAGACTCCATATGCTCAGAGTAAAAAATAATGCCTATAAATAATAGTTAGTCCAATGGACATACTACTGAGCGTTGAGCTAAGCGCGGATCTCTCAAATTCAGAATCCCTTTGAATTGCATCCTTTAGCAGAACCGATGGCAATAACAGAGATCCAGCCAAGACCCTTGTTCCAGTGATATTATTTTATCTTGGTGCCCAGCTGCAGCCAATAGGTGGCGTTCATTGCACCTGGTTGCTTTGAATACCGAATTGACTTGTTTAGTTAAATATACTAACGGACAAAAGCATAAGTCAGGACTCGTAAGAAGTTTGACTGTTGACGCTGAAACAAGTCAATAACCTGTGCAATACCAGGCAAATCTCCTGCGATATCATATTCCGTGCTGGGTCGGCCATATCGGGTCATAGACTAACCAGGTTTCTAATTCGGGAAAACACGACGACTATATAACCAGCTGTTTCTCGGCTGACAAGATCTCACGGTAATTCCGGTTGCCCTAACATTTGTTAACATTTGTTATTGGTTTTACTGCTACCATGACAAGGCTTCCCTGGTGCCAATACAGTTGTCACCTTGCCCAAATATCCACGCCCTCCGCTTCAGCGGAGCCACGGGTCTGGGCAGCGCCCAGCCGCCGGAGGAAACAAACACTAAGTATCTAACAATATATGTTAATATAAGTCTAAGGCTTGCATCTGCCGGTAAAACGGGGATACAATGAACAGTCACGGACCGTAAAGCGATCACAGAGCCAGGCCAGGATTCGCTCAGTGCCTAGACCGTAACCACCGTGCGGGAAAGAGCCGTATTTGCGCTGATCTGAGAACCAGTAGTAGGGGTCTGGGTTGATGCCTTCACGCTTGAAACCGGCCAGAAGCTCGTCGAGATCATCGATACGCATGGAGCCACCGGTGATTTCACCGACGTTGGGCATGAGCACATCGACGGATTCCGTGACACGGGGGTCGTCGGGGCATTTCTTCATATAGAAAGACTTGATCTCGAGGGGAAATCTGTTGAGGAGAATAGGCACGCCAATGATATCAGTCATTTTGCGTTCGGCAGCTTCAGCAATATCATCACCGAACTTGAACTTTTCGCCGTCTTCATTGGGGATACCATGTTCGTTGAGCCATTCAAGAGCCTTGACATATTCCAGTCTCATAAACGGAGTCTTGGGCGGTTCAAAAGTCGGGTTCAACTGTTTCACCAAAGGTCCAGCAACAGGGTCGGCAAGAACCTTTTCAACAGTTTTCGTAATGACCTTTTCGATATGGTTGAGAAGGTCTTCGAAACTAAGAAAACCTAACTCGGCCTCGATATGTGTATACTCACTTAAATGACGACGAGTGTGGGATCGTTCAGCACGGAAAGATTCTTGGATACAGTAAACATCGCCTAATGCAGGAACACACGTCTCCAGGTATAATTGAGACGATTGAGTAAGATAGGCCTCTTCACCGTAATACTGAAAGGCAAACAAAGTAGACCCACCTTCGACCTGAGTTTGAACCATACATGGAGGAGTCACTTCTAATAAACCTTCTTCATGATACACATCACGCACAGCTCTGAGAAGCGCTGCGCGTACTTTCATCACAGCAGACAAAGTTTCACCACGGAGAGTTAGATGACGTTGGTCAAGCAGAATCGAGGGATCTGCCGACTCCTGGACTTTGTTGGTGAATGCCTCATCGCCTGATGGGGCCAAGCCAATGATTTCATAGAAATCAGCAATCAGCTCATGGCCTCCAGGAGCCGACTGGCCTTCAGGAACGGGCTTGATGTGGCCGAAAACAGAGATGGTGGACTCGATAGTTAGAGTCGAAGTCTGATAGGCATTGGCCAAGTCGCCTGATAGAACGCACTGTAAGAATCCAGTACCGTCTCTTAGAACAATGAAAGCAACGCCTTTCTGAACTCGAAGACGATGGATCCATCCATTGACTTGCACTCTTGTGAGACGGTTTTCCTTGGCAGAACCCAATTTGATGATTTTGGCTTTGGGAAGACTGGAATCTTGTTTTAGGACTATGGCTTTGGCAGCTTCGATCTTCTTGGCTTCTTCGGCCTCCTTAAGTTTCGCAGAGTCTGCTAATTTAGCAGCTTTCTCGGCCTTTTTAGCCAATCCATCAGCACCCTTTTTGGCCTTTTTCAGAGCCGAAGGTGAGATTTTCTCATACACAAACGACGACGACGAGGCTTCTTCTTCTTCGCGTTTTTTGCCTATCAAGACATTCTCGGATTTGCTGATATACAAAGCATAAGCAGGAGATTGGAAAGGCGATAGTTCTGATCCGTCAGCATCAGTACTATCTACACCGGTAAATTCGTTGACATATACGGCAGCAGCACCACTGGATAAGTCCAGAGATTCCAGAGGTTTTTCAATTGGCTCAGACATGGTAAAGATATTTGACGAGCAGTTTACGGAGATACAGACGTTGCTGAGAAGGTCACACCAGTCAGTTTATATATTTCCAGAAACTGGAAATTTCACTCCGGGGTTAGGGGTTGCCTATCAGTTTCATGAGTCAATCTCGACTATCAGAGAGCCATAGAGAGAAGAAAAGAGGGAATCGCTAAAAAAGAGCCGACCCTGTGCTTTCCTACCCTCCATTTACTTTCGAGCTGAAAATATTTATATATATATAATTATGAGACGAGATACAGCCCTCTATCTGCCTCAATTCCTATAACCATCACAACTCTCGAGCGTAGCTCGAGCAACCAGGTCTGGGCGGAGCCCAGCCGCCGGAGGCCACCAAGCGGCACCAGTACACCAGACCCGTGAACCAGTCTCTGACTCATAATTATAAGGATGATCATGGGCTGGGTGGCTAGATTAGATTACCCCTGAATCAAGAAGATGAGGAGGACGCAGGCCTATCGAGCACCTCGTTTTGACACTATCTCCCAACATATTCTATACTGCGGGTAAGAGGTGATTCACCAAAATTTCACTATTAGTAGAAAAACTGGTGGTTGAACTGGTAGGATTCTGATCTGTATTGAACTCCAATTGCCGAATCAGGAGAGCTTGTTTTAGTTCTTGTTCTTCTTCTGCTCACTTTGCTCTGCTCTGTTTTGCTTCTCATGTCATCTCTTATCAAAGACCTTGAAGCACTCTCGGTGTCTCATGACCCTCCTGCTAATAATGAGGAATGGGCATCGATTCTTGGAAAGAGCCAGTCGGCTCAATCTGCTGGAGAATACCAGTTGACCAAAGTGCTTGTGTTTAAGCCCAAGACCGCCAAATCGGCTACTCCAGTTCCTGTTGTAGTTGTGGCTCTGAACTCGACAGCCACTCCTTCTGGCATCATTGCTAAAAGTGCTGGTGTTAAAGAACCCCGTATGGCGAATAAGGATCTGATTGCCGAGTTTTTCGACAAGTCGGAGCCCCAGAATGTGGGACCTCTGTCAATCACAAGTGCCAATGCTAGCAAGCTCAAGATCTTGGTCGATGCTGCTGTTATTAAGCAAGGTACTTTATTGGCCATTCATACTGATTCCAATGCCAAAACAGCCTTTATTACTGGTGATAAACTTATCAAGGCTTATGAAGATCTAGGAGCTGATGTGACAGTTGTTGATTTTGCCAGCGAGGCTGCATCTGCTAAAACTGAGGCTCCTGCTGCTACCACTGGTGCTGCCACTAGTGCCTCGAAACCAGCTGGTGATGGAAAAATCGACGGTGCTGCATTGATTGGTATTACTTCAGATAAAGAACTGGATTTCCCAGGATGGTACCAACAGATTGTCACCAAAGCAGAGCTTTTGGATTATTATGATGTATCTGGTTGTTATATCATGAGACCTGGCTCGTACTCGATTTGGGAAAAGGTTCAAAACTATCTTGATACCCGGATCAAGTCTATAGGAGTACAGAACGCTTATTTCCCCATGTTTGTGTCTTCGCGTGTTTTGGAAAAAGAAAAAGACCATATTGAAGGATTTGCTCCTGAAGTGGCTTGGGTTACCAAAGCAGGTTCATCAGACCTCGAAGAGCCTCTTGCCATTCGTCCTACTTCCGAAACCGTCATGTACCCTTATTATGCCAAATGGATCCGGTCGTATCGTGATCTGCCCCTACGTCTTAATCAATGGAATTCGGTAGTCAGATGGGAATTTAAGCACCCTCAACCTTTCTTAAGAACCCGAGAATTTTTATGGCAAGAGGGTCATACTGCTCATCTTACTAAAGAAGCAGCTGCCGAAGAAGTTTTACAAATTCTTGAATGGTATGCTGGAGTTTATGAAGAGCTTCTAGCTGTACCAGTTATCAAGGGAAGAAAAACTGATAAAGAAAAGTTTGCTGGTGGGTTATATACCACCACATGTGAAGGCTATATTCCAACTACCGGTAGAGGTATCCAGGGCGCCACTTCTCATGCTCTTGGCCAGAATTTCTCGAAAATGTTCAATATTGTCGTTGAAGATCCTGAAGGAGCTGATAAGCCCAAGATTAATGTTTGGCAAAACTCGTGGGGTTTGTCCACTCGTGTTATTGGTGTTATGGTGATGATCCATTCCGATAACAAGGGTCTTGTTTTGCCTCCCCGAGTCGCCAGTACTCAGCTTGTAGTCATTCCTGTAGGAATTACTGCCAAGACCACTGAACAAGACCGTGAAGCTATTGTCAGTGGAGCCAAGTCAATTGAAAAGACTCTTGGTGATTCGGGTCTTCGTGTTACTGGTGATTACCGTGATAACTACTCTCCTGGATGGAAGTTTGCCGATGCCGAGCTCAAAGGTATTCCTGTGCGTCTTGAGTTTGGTCCTGCTGATCTTAAAAAGAACCAGGTCGTTGCTGTTCGTCGAGATACTGGCGCCAAAACCGTCATTGCTATTCCTGCTCTCGTTGACGAGATCCCCAAACTTCTCGACACCATTCAATCTGATCTATATTCTAAGGCCAAAAAGCAATTCGATCAGCACATTGTCCCCGTTACAACTGTTGCCGAGATGACTCCACTTCTCAACAAAAAGAATGTTCTTCTTGCCCCATTCTGTGGAGAAGAAGAATGTGAAGACAGTATCAAGGAGATTACTGCTCGCCGTGATGACGACGAAGAGGTCGACGAAAAGGCTCCATCCATGGGCGCCAAATCCTTGTGCATTCCCTTTGACCAGCCCGAACTCAAAGAAGGCACCAAATGCGTCAACTGCGATAGACCTGCCAAGGCTCACACGCTTTTCGGACGTTCTTATTAGATTAGCTTTTTTAAGATAATGACTAGAGCTGCTGCTGTTGTTCGCCTCCGGCGGCCGGGCGCTGCCCTTAGCTTCTATTATTATCGGAACCATAATTTCAGGAGCAGAAGACATCCCGCGGTATAATTGGTTACGTCT